>QEPC01008495.1:708707-720781 GCA_003113815.1 Sphenodon punctatus
CCCCCCCTGCTCTAACCCACTCATCCCCACTCCCCTCCCAGAGAACCCAGACGTCCTGGCCCCCCAGCCCCCCTGCTCTAACCCACTAGCCCCCACTCCCCTCCCAGAGCCAGTCCTGGCTCCCTGGTCTGGCGTTGAGGTGGCCCATGTTTTCTAGCTGTTGACTCTGCCCCTCAGCCCACATTCCTTTCCCGCCCCAAGGGCAGGTCAGCAGGTTCCCGGCTCCCAGTGCCCCCTGCCTGACTCACTTCACCACAGCCCATTAGCCCGTGCCGTTCCACATGAACGGATGGGCGCTCTCCCGAGACAGACACACCCCCTCCCCGAGAGGAGAGGCCGGGCCGGGCACCATTACACCTTAGCCAGCCGGCGTGTGAGCGGCGCGGTGTGTGACTGACGGTATCAAAGGCCAGTGCTAGGCCTGACAGAGCCAGTCACGGGCAGCTGAACTTCGCCCGTCATCCGTCCCTGGGAGGAAATGATCAACCAGGGGCAGCCTCTGAACCGTGTCCTGGGCTCGGAGAGCAGGCCCAAAGGGACTGTGGGTGGCACCCTAGCGGCTGTGTCCCCCTTGCCCAGGGGAAGGGGAGCAGACAGAGGGCCTCAGCTCTCCTATCGGCAGCCCCAGCACCAGCAGCAACAGACCTACAACATGGATTTTCCATAAGTGTCCTGAAAAAAATGTGCATATTGGGCAGCCCTACCCTCCAAGCCACAACCCCGACTCTTGCTGCCATTGCCAGATCCAGGGAGATTGGAGCCCTGTGTGAAATTTCTGTTCCTAACTCTGCTGCCAAGGTCATCCACCTTGCCTGCTGCTTTGACCCCGTACAGCCCCTCCTCTCCACTGGCTCCCTCTTCCTGAACGCATTCTGCACAAACGCCTGGTTTTTACCTACAAGGCTCTACATGGCCTTGCTCCCCCTTGTCTCTCAGCACTCATTTCCCGCCACAGTCCTGTCTGGGAGCTCCGTTCCTCCTCTGCCACCACCCGCGCCTGCTCACGGCTCCCCTGCTCCTCAAAACGCATCCCCCCCTTTTCCCTGGCAGCCCCCCATGCCTGGAACCCCCTCCCTGAACGACACATTCACTCAATGACCTCATTGCTTTCTGGAACAGCTTCTTGAGTGAGGCCATCAACCAAACACCCCCTAGGTGTCCGCTTCCAGAATGCTGATGGCGGGGGTCACCATGCTTCACGGAGGACCAGCGCCGGATGGAGTAAGATAGACAGCGGTTGGAGCGATGGTGGCGCCAGACTCGGATTGGAGCTGAACGATTGCAGCATAAAGCTAGTTTAAGAGCGTATGCTGTTGCGATACGGGTAGCAAAGAAAGAATTCTTTGCTGCCCTCAGTGCATCCACAAAGTCGCGTCCAGCGGAGCTTTTCCGGGTGGTGCAGCGGCTGGTCAGTCCGGCTTCTCTCCGCCTGGAATTGGAATTTTCCAGTGCCCGCTGTGACATGTTTGCTGACTTTTGTGCGGATAAAATCGCTCAGATTCATCACGGCCTCGATGCTGCACTTGCGACAGGTAGAGAACTAGAGGTAAGGGAAGCCCCGCCAAGTCAGTATTTGTGGGATCAGTTTCAGTGGGTGTCGCCCGCTGATGCGGCGGAGGTCCTTGGGACGGTGCGGACCACCTGTTGTGAGTTAGACCCATGCCTGTCCTGGCTGGTGAAAGCCAGCCGGGTGATACTAGGGCTGTTGCTGGCGCCGGTGGTCAATGCCTCCCTTGGGGAGGGCAGGGTGGTGCGACCTCTGCTCAAGAAACCATCTTTGAGCATTGACTCCCCGGCCAACTATCGGCCAGTCTCTAACCTTCCCTTTTTAGGGAAGGTTATTGAACAGGTGGTGGCTCAGCAACTACAGGGGCATCTAGACTAGGTCGGTTTTCTTGATCCCTCGCAGTCTGGCTTTCGCCCGGGGTTTGGCACGGAGACTGCACTTGGGGCCTTGAGCGATGACCTACCCCGTGAATTAGATCAGGGCAGATCATCTATTTTGATCTTTTTGGATCTGTTGGCGGCGTTTGATACCGTTGATCATGAGATGTTGGGGATGAGGCTGTGGGACCGGGCCGGGGTGAGTGGGATTGTTTTAGAATGGTTCCGGTCATTCCTGGCAGGGAGAACTCAGCAAGTGGTCCTCGGGGAATACACGTCATCTCCCCAGGACCTCAGATGTGGAGTCCCGCAGGGTTCTAGCCCGTCCCCTCGCTTGTTCAATGTGTATATGCAACCCTTGGGGGAGGTCATGAGACAGTTCAGTGTACGATGTCATCAGTACGCCAACGATACACAACTCTACCTCTCATTTTCTGGAGATCCAGGCCCGGCAGTCTCGGTGCTTACCCGGTGCTTGGCAGCTGTGGGGGACTGGATGAAGGCGAGTCGACTGAGACTGAATCCCGACAAGATGGAGGTGATGATGGTGTGTAGGGCCGAAGGGGTGGAAGCTCCCATTATCGGCGGGGTCTGCCTCCCTCTGGCCTCTCAGGTCTGTAGTTTCCGGGTGTTCCTCGACCCACAGCTCCACCTGGATTGCTAGGTGGAGGCTGTGGCGAGGGGAGCACTTTGCCAGTTACAGCTGGTGCAACGACTTCGGTCGTATGTCTCCAACTCGGACCTGGCAACCATCATCCGTGCTTTCATTACCTCTCGACTGGACTACTGTAACGCACTCTACGTGGGGCTACCTTTTGAAGACGGTCCAGAAGCTGCAGCTGGTGCAGAATGAGGTCGGCCATCTCCTAATAGACGGGTCGCCGTGAGCACATTACACCGGTGCTCCGTTCTGCGCACTGGCTGAATTGGGCCCGGTAGACTATAGGCAAAGCATTGGTGATGACCTTTAAAGCCCTAAACGGCTTGGGACCTGCTTATCTGCGAGACCGCCTCAGGCCCTGGGTCATTTCGCGGCCGCTGCGGTCGGCCGGGGGCGCCCAACTCGAGATCCCCCGGGTGGCAACGGCGGGGAGAGCGTTCTCGGTGGCTGCACTGAGGCTCTGGAACTTCCTCCCGATGGAGGCCAGTTTATCCCCAGACCTCCCCTCTTTCCAAAGATCATGTAAGACCTGGTTGTTCTGCCGGGACTTCGGGGAAGGGGTGGAGGTGGGGGGGGTTGTCTTTATTGCCTTTTAGCACTCTGCCTTTTGGTAATTTTAATATTTTAATATTTAGTTTGATGTGTTTTACTGTTGGATTTTATAAGTTCTTTGCCGCTCCAGGCCGCCATGGTGCGGGAGGATGCAGGGTAAAAAATGTATGTAAATAAATAAAATTCTCTCGGCTTCCTCCCTCCAAATCTTCAAATCCCTCCTCAAAACCCACCTCTTCCATCAAGCTTTCTCTGGCTCCTCGTTCCCCTCGCTCCCTTGCTGACTTATCCTGAATCAGCGTATCTTGTATAACATTAAATGAGTAACTACATCTTTGTAACTAAGCCAAGCATGTGGACCTGAGACCTCAGGAGTTCGTGTCTGTATCCTTGTCTCTTCCTCCTGCCCCCCGTCTGTCTTAGATTGTAAGCCTGTTGGGGATGGGACCGTGTCTCTTTCTTACAGTTGTAAAGTGCCAGGTACATTGCTGGCACTATATAAATGCTTAATAATAAATAAATTAAATAAATAATAATAATAAATGGGGGGGCCTTCCTGATATAGGAATGTTTAACAGACATGCACTGGCTTGCTCGTTCGAGAAAGAAAAGTGTTCCTTCCTGCCGTTCGTTTTTGATATTCAGATAAACCGACCATCCTCTTCCGGGCTGCAGCTCCCTGGATTGTTGGCCTGTAAATTATGTACGTGTTGTTGGTATGTGGGGGCAGGCGAGGGTGGACTTGCCAAAGGCTGGGGCTCCCTGGATTTGAGGCCTCAGGTTTGCTTTTGCTTCTCACTCCTGCACTGTCATTGTTTGAAATTTATTCACAGACTTCACATATTGGGGTCCCCCTGTGGGGTTCCCCCTAACACAGAGCCCCCATGCGGTTGCACAGTCTGCCCGTTCCTGGGTCCAGCGCAGTCTGCTCACCGCCACGAGGCAGAGCGAGCACCCTGCTTCCCCCGCCGCGAGGCAAAGCGCTGCACTGCTCGCGGCATTTGAATTTACCCATACGCCACTCTGCTCAAACCCTCAGTTGCTGAGATATAGTGTAGCTGGACTTTCAAAAAGCGTTTGATAAGGTTCCTCATGCGAGAGACTCTTGAGGAAATTAGAAAGTCATGGGGAGAGGAGCCAGCGTCCTATTGTGGATCGGTAACCGGTTAAAGGATAGGAAGCAAAGAGTGGGACTAAATGGTCAGTTTCCCCAACAGAGAGAAATAAATAGTGGAGCGCCCCACGGATCTGTACTGGGACTGGTGTTTAGTATATTAATGTTCTGGAAAAAGGAGTAGAAAGTGAGGTGATTAAATTTGCAGATGACACAAAGTTATACAAGGGCGTTAAAACACGAGCAGACTGTGAGGAATTGCAGGAGGATCTTGCAGGTGACTGGGCATTTAAATGGCTGGGCTGTTGAAATGTCATGTAGACAAGCGTAAAGTGAAGCAGAGAGGGAAAACAAGGCAAACTTTATGTACACTATGCTGGGGTCTAAATAAGGAGTCACCACCCAAGAAAGTAGTAGCAGTGTAATAGTTTATTGCGTGGCCGTCAGTCATCGCAAATATAAAATGCGAACAAACTTGGAGGCACAGCAAACACATAATAAAACACAGAAAACCAAACCAAAGAGATTCTAAATCTTCAGATAATAAAGGCCAACGGTCAACATACAAAATACAAAGGTAAAATCAATGAAAAATAAATAAATTTAAAAATCGGCCCAAGGAGTGCTTGGCATAACTATCTCTTTGACTCTAAAATGTGATCAGTCATCCAAGCAGCGCGAACCGTCATTGCCTGGGCCAAGAATTTGGCGACAGACAGAAGTTCTGCAACGGTCCTGATCCCCTACCAGAATACAGAGATACTCCCCATCAGATCTCCCGGGTAAAAACCTTAAAATGGGGGAAATGAATTCATGTCTTAAACATAGATATAATAATCTGCAATACAGAATAATGTTTTGAACAGATTCAGCCTTCCCTGAACCGCAAGGGCAGACTTGTTTTGGCGAACGGAATCCCCTTTGCACCTCCCCTCCAAAACCATCGTGGGTAAAGCATTAATACTCACAGGCACAAAAAAAACACCAAATGTCTATGGTTACCAAAGTTAGGTTCAGTCAAACCTGAAGCAATGCCATCCCTCCTTTGCCTGAGAAACTGGCTGACTAATAACTATCGGGGGTCAAAAGGACCCCCATTAATAAATAGCTGAAAAATAATGAATGTGATTGATTTGAAATGAACTCCAGATTAAGAAAAAAATTGAGAGTTTCTTGGTATAACAACTGAAAAACAAACACAAAACAACCCCCCATGGTATTGGGGGCCACCACGACCCCTCATGTAAAGCAGCACAACTAACAAAAACGGTACAGGGGGTCATGTTGACCCCCCCCCCCGCCCCCCCAATCCAGAAAAGGAGAGGAGGAGCCGGCTCAAAAGTCTTGATTTCCTTCACAGTAGGATGGCCAGATATGCCAATTTCAGAGGAAATGAAAAATACAGGGCTTCATTGTTTTCAAGTGAGCTGCAAACCTCACAGTAAATGCAGGGGTCATCAACACCCCCGATGCAGAATGAATAGGTATTTTTCCAACACAAAGCTGCTAATGGCTGTGATACAAAAAAAACAGTGTCAAGAGTTCACTCTAAATAGGTCTTAACTGCTGTGTAAAGCTAAGGAACAATAGAAGTTGGCAAGTTGACTTTTCACCCGGGGGGTCAATGTAATCCCCCAAAGCAGTTTATGGTGATATTTTCCTAAACACACCACCAAGGACGTTTGTGAACTCCAACTAAGTGCTACATTTTTTCCTTCACCCTCATTGAGGGTTTTAATTAGGAGAGCAGGTGCTGGGTTAAGTTGCATTTCTTTAAAAGACACATGTATTTTAAGAATATATTTGCAAGGGGTCAAGATGACACCGAGGGCAAAGGGACTTTCATTTTCCCATTGACTTCCATTGGGGGTAGAAAGTACCCCGGATGATGAAATGATAAAAACCTCAATTTAAAAACAATGGGGAGGAGGGAGGAACACGAAACAACACAGGACAGTTGACCTCACACTTCTTGAGGAATACGGGGTGGGGGAGGAGTGGTTCAAGCTTGCCAAAACAGTTTTATGATGGTTTTTTAGCAGCCTTGGGGGTCATAGAGACCCACTATAATTAAGGGGCAAAAGGGAGGGATGTGTAGAGATAGACAGTCTCTCAGCTAATCTTGCCAGCTCTTCTTGGCGCTCTACATCGGATAGCCTCCACTTTACCTACAACGGTACTTTAGATTAACCGTGGTCAGCTCTAGAAGAGAGGGAGAAACCTAGGCTGATCAGTTTGTGGGGCGCTCGATTCATCCAGCCACTAGGACAATCACCAGTCATCAGGAGGGAGACACGGCCAGATGGAGGCAAAAAGATAATCGCAACCAGAATTGAATAGCTGCACTCCATACCTTGCCTGCTCGGAGTCTCTCGCGGCTACATTCACTGTGTCCCAGGGGGGCCCCCCAAGAGGGCTCGGAGGAACCGGCTCTCTACCACTTCAGTTTCCTTAAGTTTCTCAGTAGCCCACAAATGGGATCCATATAACAGCTGGGCAATTGATTTGGCCCTAAACACCCAAAGAGCCGGAATTATCAAAGACCCTCCTCTAATCCTGAGGAAGCAGAGAATCGATGCTGCAGATTTATTAGCCTGCTCAGCCACCGAGCTACAATGGACAGACCAAACTCTTGAGGATTGGAAAACTAGGCCTAAGTACCTAAAAGTACTAACTTACTCAATGATGTTACCATTCAGCGCTCATCTCTCACACACACCCCACGCATCCCCATGCCCGGAGCAACCGGGGGAAATGGAGGTTGCTCCGTGCGTGGGGTGTGGGTGTGCGTCCATGGGCACCCACCCACGCACTGCCCATGCTGCAGTGTGCACCTCCGCCACGCAGGCATGGCCTGTGTAAAAAGGGCCATTGTGCGCAGATGGGCACCCCATCTCCAAAAAGCTATAGTAGAAATAGAAAAGGTACAGAGAAGGGCAACAAAAATGATCAAGGCTCTGGAGTTTGGATAGAAGTCAGTAGAAGTAGTAGCAGAAGTATAAAATCACGAGTGATGTGGAACAGGCAACTAGGGAACGGTTATTTCCCCTCCCAAACAGCACTAGAACTAGGAGTATTTTTTTCACTCAATGCACAATTAAGTTGTGGAATTTTACTATCGCTGGGTTTGCGAAAGGATTGGACACGTTTCTGGAGGACCAGTCCTTTAGCAGCTTTTAGCCAGGTAGGTTTTGGGAAATGTAACTTCTTACTGTCAGGAGCTGGGAGTGAACACCAGGATGGATTGCCCCATGGTGACTTGTTGGGGACTTCTTTAAGCAACCGAGACTGGCCGCTGTCAGAGACAGGATGCTGGGCTCGATGGACCCTTAGTCTGACCCAGTACGGTACTTATGTTCTTATGCAATTCTAAAAGAGCAGAGTGGGGGCCAGTATCTCAAGGTGAACGCCATGATGTCTCCCCTAGGAGAGAGGGTTCAGGCAGTTCATCTGGATTGGAGAAACCCCCACCTGGGGGCAATTCCCAAAGGGGAGGAGGGGTCGAGCTGAAAAAGCTTTTCTTAGCACAGGAGCAAACTCTCTGTCTTGTGTAGCATCGCTGCTAGTTTAGTGGTGCAGGACGGGCGGGCGGGGAGCTGTTGCAAGCAGCAAGTGAGTTTGCATTGTGCCATAGGCCGCTTTGACTAAGCTAGCTCAGGGGAGGGCAGCAGGCTTTGGTCTGAGGGCTCAGTTTTCTGAGACAGGGGACTGATTACTTTCTATTTGGGATCAAGTCAGCCCCCGGGCTTGTGTAGACTGTGGAAATGAAGAGGTGTCAGAGCCGCGGCTCGAGGTTTCAGCCTGGGGGCATGCCAGGGTCGTGCAGTTCGCCGCTTGGCCACTTTCCCGGCTGACACACGGCCCATGGCCCCGTCCCTTGCAACAGATGCTGCGGTGGACCCAGCGGACCCAGCGCATCAGCAGGTTGCTGAGGCAACCTCAGGGGGGGGGGGGACAGACCCTTCCCCTTCCACATCAGCTGATCCAGCGTGCCTGCCGTCGCTACGCCGTTCCGCGCGGCTGCAGGCACGCCGAAGGGCGGGGCATGATAGTTAAAAGCCCAGCGCTGTGGGGAACACAACACCGGTAATCCAGAGCGGAGAGACTGGCCCCCTGCGAAAGCTAAGTGACTTGGTGTATGCTTTTGGTCTACGTATTTGTGTGAGAGTAACCCTGCATGTTTCCTGTCACGGGTTGGAGGTCCGCACCCCCACTTTACCGGGTTTGAGTGACTCAGTTTCCCTTGTGCACAGCCCACTTGAATTAGTTTCTCTCTCTGGCTAATTCAGGTCTTCCGCAGGAACAACTCCTTTGCCACTCAAGGGCCCGATCCTTCCCGTTTACAGACTCTTTAATCTCTGGGTTCGCAAGAGCTTGAGAACTCTTGTTGCTCACTTGTGTTCCAATGTTAGACACAGACACTTCTTCATAAAGATAAGAAGTAAGTTTATTGATTACATAAGCAAGATAGTTGATACAGAGTGGTTACTAGAAATCAAAGGTAAATAAATATAACGCATTCCTGATCTATACTGGTTGAGTTCCTAAATCAGCATCTTACCCTACAAAGGTCCATAAGTTCTGGTTCCTCTCAGCCCTTAATGTAAGCAACTGGGCACTGGTTTCTTAGTTGGTAGAAAGCAATTCATCCCTCTTGGTTCATGATCTCCAGCCTGGCTGGCTGGCAGGCTTTCGTATGCAGATGTTCAAGATGGCTCTCTCAAGGGATAGCCAAGCTGGCTTAAGTAGTCTTCCTCCTTCTTTGTCTCGGGTTTCCCACCTTTGGGGAAACATGACGGTTGTTTTTGCATCTCCACAGGTCTGTCTGGCAAGTGTGCTCAAATACACATTCTTTGTAGCTCTTTGCATTTCCTATAGCTTGGTCATGTGTTACAGCCCTAATTTGAGTGTTACAGTTCTCAATTGTAACATTACATATATGTGGAACCTTTTGCATTACACATTTACCAGACTTGTAGTCTACATGTAGGCCTGTGTTACATGTGTGTGACCCTATGTTCCTCCGTGACATTTCCCCTAGACTGAGTGTGTGTGTGGTGCAACAGCGGAGTGTCAGCCCTTTCCCCCTCCTGGACTGTGTCCTCCCTATCCCCCACCCCCGGTGTGAGAACCCTCTCCCCTTCTCCTTCCCCATCCAGGTCCCCTAGCCCTGCAGTATCCCCCCGTTGTCACAGAGTGCTCCTTTCCCCGTGGACTGAAGTGGGTTGCGTGAGTTCGGAGTCTTGGGGGATATCCGCCGACGGAGTCTGCTCGGCGCCCAATGATGATAGTGGCCTGATCTCTTTGGGATCGAAGGGCCTTCCCACTATCCTGAGGGGCATTCTTCACACGGGCCTCCTTGCCGCAGGACCTGAGGCTATCCCGCCGCGTGGGGGCACTTGCTGCGGGGCTTGGTACGCCCCGTTCCCTTCCTCCCCCCTTCCCCGTGACAAAAGGTTGCACTAGGAATATTCCCTCTAATCAGTGCAGTAACAATGACCTAAACAGAGAGAAGGGGGGGGGGCACAGCTCAACCCCTGGATCCCTCCAAACCCTATGTACCTAGCGGCTCCAGAACATGGGGATGATTCCCCCACGCCCCGCAATTCCCTTAGCTGCTGGGAAATTCCAGCATTGGTGGGTAGCAGAGAGTGGTAGATATTCCCTGGGGCTCCCCTGCCCCTCAAGCTCGGGGGGCTCCACACCATTCTAACAGCCAGGGATCTAACGGGAAGCAGGCCTTCCACTTCCTGCAGCGGCCGAGGGCAACGCCAGGGGGCAGCCATTGAATGCGTGAGACAGAGGATGCCCTGTTCTTAGTGGGGGATCCCAGGGCTGGTTCTCTTCTCTGTGGAAGTTCCAGGCGGTCCCCTTTCATACTAAGCCCCCATGGCAGGGGAAGGCTCCTGCAGGGGAGACTCTGCAACATGTATTTTTTTCCTAAGTGTCCTGGGGAAATGTGTAAATCTGGCAGCCCTAGCTTTGGGGCAGAGGTGTCCTCTCCTCCGCCTGGCACAGGATCTATCCCAGACTCTTGCCCATAGCACACTCACCCGGCAGCAACACCCTGCACTAACTGGGGTCACCGCTCCTGCCCCATGTCCTTTCCCCAACCTTTGCCCCACGTCTCCTTCAACCTCTTCCTATTCATCCACCACCACCTAAAAAAAACCCATCTAGAGTCAAACTTTAACCTGCCTGAGGATTTATATAAAAACCAACGAGCCTGTTTGCTGTGGAATAAAGCCATAAGAACCCGGGCAGAAGCCAAGTCAGCCTCAGCAGAACGGAGCTTGCAGGCACAGCATCTCTGCCCGGGGCAACTATTCCTCCCAGTGATACCGGCTGGCTGCAGTATCAGGAAGGAGCAGGACAGGGGGAGTAACGTGCTGATTCACTGAGGCAGAAGATCAAGCTGTTTAACAGCAAGGAAATCTTATCGGTGGCATCAGGGGGCTGTTTGAGGATCCGGCCCCCCGTGGTTGCCTATCGGTGCCCCATTCAGAGCTCCACCTTGCCAGCTCAGCAACCCATTCCTGTCATTGAAATCTCTGGGGTTCCTGTCTTTCCCCCCTTCGGCTAACCCAGAAGGCAGCACCATGAGCTTTGCTGAGATGCTAGACCGCCTTGGTGGCATGGGCCGCTTTCAGATCATCTCCGTGGCGTTCCTGGGCTTGCCGCTGATGATGCTGGCCAGCCACAACTTGCTGCAGAACTTCACTGCCGGCGTGCCTGGGTACCACTGCCAGGTGCGCGTTACCGCCAATCACACCCGCTACGCCAACGCCACGCGGAGCCTGGCGGTCGAGGAGCTGCTGCAGGTCTCCATTCCCATGGGCAGGAATCGGCAGCTGGAGAAGTGTCTCCGCTTTGTCAGCCCCCAGTGGCGGCTACTGGGCCTCAATGCCACGGCTGGGAATGGGAACGAGGGAGCCACGGAGCCCTGCGTCGATGGGTGGGTGTACGACAGGAGCATGTTCACCAACACCATCGTCACTGAGGTGAGAGCCAGCGGGTTCCCTGGGGACAGAGAATCTCAACCGGAGTGGGCCCTGGTCCCAGCGTGGCTCCCCCAGAATGTGACTCAGGGCAAGTCACTCCCCTTTCTGTCATCTGCTCAGTGTGTGAGCTCCCTGGGAGAGGGACAGTCCCGTGGGCCTGGGGGGGGGGAGGCCTCTAGACCTGTTTGATAAAACAAAAGGAGATCTATCCCACATCCATAAGTCAGACCAGAACCTCTGACGTCCCAATTGCCTTAACAAGCCCTACTCCTTCAGCAATATCTGCTAGAGGAAAGCTTCACACATTGCCCCATAGTTAAACAGCTGTTTGTCTTGCTGTGCTGTACCATTATTAATTATTATTATTATTTATTAGCATTTGTATAGTTCCAGCAGCACAAATGGCGTGGCTGGGTGGCTAGAGGGCTCTAGCATGCAGCATTAACAGTGTGGCTCAGGAGCAGGGATGCTGCAACAGCACTAGTGGGGTGGCTGAGGGGCTAGGATGCTACAGCAGCACAAGTGATGTGGCTGGGTGGCTGGGATACTCCAGCACACAGCATTAATGGTGTGTCTGAGGAGCAGGAATGCTGTAGCAGCACTAGTGTTGTAGCTGGGGACCTGGGATGCTACAGCAGCACTAGCAGTGTAGTTGGGGAGCTAGGGTGCTCCAGCAGCACTAGTGGACCGGTGGCTGCATGCTCCCGCAGCATTATCAGTGTGGCCAGGAAATTAGGATGCTGCTGCAGAAGCATTAGTGATGTTGCTGGGTGGCTAGGATGCTCCAGCAGCATTAGCAGTGTGGCTGGGGATGCTAGGATGCTCCAGCAGCATTAGCAGTGTGGCTGGGGATGCTAGGATG
>QEPC01008495.1:729283-778398 GCA_003113815.1 Sphenodon punctatus
GGGTGATACTTGCCCCATAGCAGAGGGAGCTCCCCATAGCAGAGGGGTGCTACTCACCCTATAGCAGGAGCACCCCATAGCAGAGGGGCGATACTTGCCCCATAGCAGAGGGTGATCCCCATAGCAGAGGGGTGATACTCACCCCATAGCAGAAGGAGTGCCCCATAGCAGAGGGATTATACTTGCCCCATAGCAGAGGGCGATCCCCAAACTCCACAGCCAGAGTGAGGGGGGTGAGTTGCTCCCTGGCCCCTCATAATCACTCCAGACCAGCAAAGGGACCTGTTCCCTGGCTCTGCCCTCTGTGACCCCCTCTCTATGGCCAGGTGCTGAGATCCAGCCTGCAGCAGGAGCTGTCCTCCGCCCGATCCAGCCACAGCATGGTTGACCTGGTGCGCACGCCCACCGTCCGGAAGATCTCCTGCGGCATCTCCTTTGTCTGGCAAGTTGCACTTTCCTTCTTCCCGAGGGGGCCGTGGGGTTGGGGCTGCTTAGATCGTCCCCGGAGGAGCTGGCCTGCAGGGGAGGGAACACGGTGGGGAGCACATCTAGGTCCCATGTCCTCCACTGGCAGCTGGTGCCCACACCCAGGGTTGCTGCAGGGATCTGCCAGGCAGGAGCAGGTGGGATCATTGATCATTCATTGGGGAACCGGAACTCACACACACACCCTACCTCCACCTGCATTGCAAGCTCCAAACTGGGACTGGAATTGCAAGGGGGAGGGGAGGAGAGAATCAGAGGGGCTTTCTCTAGGGTGGTGGCATGATGTGTTGTGTTGTCCCCTGAACATCAAGCTCAATCCTCTACCTTGAGGCAGGAATCTGTAGACCATTCCACCTCAGCCGGCTGACTCTGGTGGCCACTCCCAAACCCCAGTATCCCCCCGTGTAGGAGAGTGCGCCTGGGTTACGGCCTGCAGGAGAGGTTCCCCTGGAGGTGCCCATGACTGAATATCCTGGTACCTTCTCCCTCCCAGGTTCGCCACGAGTTTCGCCTACTACGGGCTGGCCATGGACCTGCAGAACTTTGGCGTCAACATCTACCTGACCCAGCTGATCTTTGGGGCGGTGGATTTTCCGGCCAAGTTCATCTCGGCGCTCACTATTACGTTCGTTGGGCGCCGGTTCTCCCAGGCGCTGGCCCTCATCCTGGCTGGAGTCTGCATCCTGGCCAACATCTTTGTGCCGCAAGGTGAGCAGGGTTCCAGGTGGGAGGGTTCTGGCCATTCCGGTGTCTGCCTCAGATGCCACAACGTTCACTCAATGTTGGGAATATGGGGGGTCTAGCTGGAGTAAAATAGTGCAGTTTTATGGAGTGAAGCTGATTTTCACCACCTAGGGAATCCGGCCCCATGGACTCCAGTGGGGTGAGGCTGATTTACACTGTTAGGAACCGGCCCCATGGATTCCAGTGGGGTGAGGCTGATTTCCACTGGTAGGAACCGGCCCCATGGACTCCAGTGGGGTGAGGATTGTTTATTTGTAGTGGGGTTTTCAGGGCTCAGCCGCAGCAATTAAATTTAGGGGGGGGCTCAGCCCCGGGAAATGTTCCCAGTAGGAATGTGTACCCCAAAATGTGAAAGACCAGGAAAGGCTGATTTCGGTCATTTCGTTGCTAGAAACAAAACCCAGGAAAAGCCTGGCATTCCTGGCATTAGGACACCATTCCCCCCCCACCACCACCACCACTGTGCTGTGGGATCGAGCCGGTGTGTCCCCTCTGGGTGTGCCAGGATGAATTGGCAGCCTTGACTTATTGTATCTGCCCCCCCCCCAAATCCCCCACCCCCCGGCATGGAGACCCTTTGGGGGTAACGTGTCCCCAATCAAACTGGCACGCTCTGCCCCCTGCTCCCGCTCTGAAACAGACCTTACCGGAAGGCGTGATGTCTGAAAGCCAGTGGAGAAGGTGCGGGACTTGGATCTGGGAAACCAGAGTTCAAACCCATTAAGTTGACTAGATGACCTTGGGCAAGTCTCTGTCTCAACCTCAGTTTCCTATCTGTAAAATAGGGATCATAATGACCTACCTCGTGGGGGAGGGAGGGTCAATGTAGGGCACAGACAATGGTATAGAAAGAATATTTCTGGAAGCCCCATTACGTTGCAAAGACTTCATTTGCCCAAATTTCCAAACCCAGATTCAGAGTGTTGTGTGAAACCCTTACCCCTTCCTGTGCCCCTTGAAAATTCCTTTGTTCTTTGCCACCCGATGAAAGGGGTGGGCCGTTCAAACGCAGGGGGAAATCAGCAGCTGTGTGAACACTTGCTACGGGGCAAGGTAGACACAGATTAAGGCTCAAGTGGTGAATTTGCAAGAGGGGGGGGGATGTTGTGTGGATGCACCCTCGAAGCTCTGCTCTGCGGGAGCCGACATAGCTGAACACAGGACAACGCGCTATATCCTGTCCCACACCCCAGTGGAGTGAATGGGAGCTGTTTGGGGGCCTTGCAGAGAGACCAGACCTGTCTGCTCCTGCACATGGGTTGCGTGGGTCAGGATGGCTGCTATACATGAGTCCCCCCCTTCCGTGAGCCCTGTGCTTCAGAGCCGCTCCCTCTCCCTCCTCCTCCTCAGGGCTGGAGACCCTGCGCATGGTGTTTGCTGTGATCGGGAAAGGCTCGCTGGCTGCCTCGTTCAACTGTGCCTACATCTTCTCCGGGGAGCTCTTCCCAACGGTGATCAGGTGGGTGCGGGAAAGCGCTGGGGGTCACCACTGCACACGGGGGAGCTGGGCCGGGGGCCGGGACAGGTTCACAAGGGGTGAAGCTCACTCCTGGCGGAGGGTCTGGTCCCTGCGTGTCCTTCCATAGACAGACGTCTGTTCAGCTACGTTCCTCTGTTTCTCCATCTGTCACAATAAACTTTAAACCAGCGCAAAGGAGAGAGGAGGATCCAGCCCAGGGAACGGATTGCTCCACCTCTCCCCGCCCCGTGTCCTAAGTTCAGGCCTGGGACAGTCCAGGTACTCACCTTGAGAGGCATAGCTACCTGGGCCCAGAATGGGCCGGGTGCGTGGCTACCAGTTCCCCCAGTGCTGCTCTCCTTGCTGGGCTGCATCTCTTGTACCCAAACCTTAGCCCTTGTGTATGATGCCCCCTCCCCCCCACACACAGGCGGACCCTGCCTTCCCTTTGCCAGGGGACGGTCTGATAAATCCTGGCCTGTTCCTCCCACCCTGTGTAAGGGATGGACTCGGGGATCAAGGTCAGACGTATGGCGCAGAGGGGGGGGTTCATTGTGGATCGAAGCAGGTAGGAGAATCAGGCAGGGATGCAGAGTAGAGCCAGGGCAGGGATTCAAGACTGGAGCAGGACAGGACACAGGAGCAGACTTAAGGCAAGGGATCAGGCAGAGCCAGGAACAGGAAGGAGACAAAATTTCCACCCAGTTTTCTCTTGCCTGATCTACAGGCTGGCAGCCAAGCAGGGGAGCGTGGGCAGGCTGTGAGGACAGGTGGCTGGAGAGGTGCGGCTTGGCTAATGCAGGGAAGCCGAGGGGCTAAGCCAGAGGCAGGGCAGACCAGTAGCTGCTGTTACTAGGACCCCAGGGCTGTGGGTTCAAGGCCCTGGTCCCCACCCCCTGCTCCCACCCAGGTCAGATGTGAGTCTGGCAGGGGCACTTCTGGGAGCCAAGCTCTGCTCCCCCCGGGCACTGACGGCTGTTTGCTCTCCCGCTGCAGGCAGAGTGGGATGGGGCTGGGTGGGACCATGGCCCGCGTGGGGGGCATCGTGGCCCCACTGGTGAGGATGACCGGGGAGTTCTTCCCAGCCCTGCCGCTGATCATCTACGGAGCCGCCCCCATCATCTCGGGCATCGCTGCCTGCTTCCTGCCGGAGACTCGCAACGTGCCCCTGCCGGAGACGATCGAGCAGGTGGAGAGAAAGTGAGTCCAGGGAAACTGCTGGCCCTGACAATACAGCAAGGCTGATTTACACCAGCGGGAGATTTTCCCCCCATAGGCATCAACGGAGCAAGACTGATCTGCCCCCATTGACTCCAGTGAAGTGAGGCTGATTTACAGCAGCTGGGGATTTGGCTCCATTGACTCCAGTGGAGCGAGGGCAGTTTACACCAGGTGGGGATCTGGCCCCATTGACTCCAGTGGAGCGAGGGCAGTTTACACCTGCTGGGGATCTGGCCCCATTGACTCCAGTGGAGCGAGGGCAGTTTACACCTGCTGGGGATCTGGCCCCATTGACTCCAGTGGAGCGAGGGCAGTTTACACCTGCTGGGGATCTGGCCCCATTGACTCCAGTGGAGCGAGGGCAGTTTACACCTGCTGGGGATCTGGCCCCATTGACTCCAGTGGAGCGAGGGCAGTTTACACCTGCTGGGGATCTGGCCCCATTGACTCCAGTGGAGCGAGGGCAGTTTACACCTGCTGGGGATCTGGCCCCATTGACTCCAGTGGAGCGAGGGCAGTTTACACCTGCTGGGGATCTGGCCCCATTGACTCCAGTGGAGCGAGGGCAGTTTACACCTGCTGGGGATCTGGCCCCATTGACTCCAGTGGNGTTGCCGTGGTACCCACCCATTAGAATCCCCTCCCACGCACTCCACCTGAGTGGGCGCTCCGTGACTGTTCCACTCAGTGAACACCCCCCCTAGCCCCTAAACCATGCTTGTTTCAAAACGGCCATTGATTTTCTGTTTTGATTCCAGATCCCGGGACACCGAAGACGGGGAGCAGCAAATGAAGGTTCTGCTCAACTCGCTCCCGCTAGACCCAGCCAAGGGAGTGGATCCTCCTTGCTAAGGCGGAGAGGACACTGGCCTTTTCCGCTTCGGTTTTATAGCCGGTATTGTCCTGAGCAAAGTATTTATACAGCACGGCCTGCAAGAGAGCAGGGTCCGACTGTACCACGCAGCGTCTAACTCAAGAGTGAGAAGGACTGGTCAGGAGTTTGAGGCTAGCCAGAATGGGGGTAGAAAGGTCAGCGTCAGGCAGGACTTGGAGGGTCATCTAATCCAACCCCCTTGCTTGGATGACGACAGCTACACCAACGATGGAGAGTCTACAACCTTCCTGGGCAACTTGTCCCACTGCCGCACAACTCTGTTAGGAAATGTTTCTGTTTTACTGAAATCTCCTTCCTGTAACTGGAGCCTATCCTTTCTAGACCTGCCCTCTGCAGCAATACAGAACAGCTCTGTAGCATCTTCTCGGCGACAAGGGCGTGGAATGGGCCCCCTGAGTAATCCTGCAGTGGGATTTCCCACGTGTGCCTGGATGCTTGGCAGCAGCCCTCTACCTTGGTCTGCCTGTGGCAGCTCTGGTTTCTCCCCACCCAGAGCAGTAGGGCTGTAAGGAGGCTGCTGCTCCTACGACCAGTTGTTTGGAGATGAGAGTGCTTTGGAACTGAACTCCAGAGAATCCGAACTCCCAGCTCATCCCATACACACTCTCCCACCCCAGCTCCCTCCACTCCGCTCTGTGCAGAGAAACGACTTCCATCTTGTTTCATGGCAGGAAGGGAATGCCAACAACGATCCAGCCAGTCTCCCCAAACTCTGCAGCCGCTTCCTCTATTTATTGCACTTCGGAACTTTTCTCTTGAACCCAGGGCCGAATAAAAGAGTCGACACTGTACTTTGGGCATGGTTATTTCATGGAGAGAAAATTATCCCACAGCCTCAAAAGCCGAGCCCTGTTCCGGATAGGGCGTCCTCCAGCCAGCCAGGTTTTCTGGGATTGTGGGAGAGAACAAACCAGGCAGGTGATATGGATTTTCAGACAGCCCCAGGGAATGTCCCTCAAAGGCTCTTAAGAAAATGTCATGGGATAAGAGGGTTAAACAACAGATCCAGTGATTATTGTCACAAAGGAGAGATGTGAACAGCGGGGTCTGTATTGGGGCTGAGGCTGTTTAATCTGTTCATTAGCGATCTGGAAAAGGTGGCCATTCAAGGTCAGACCTGAAATGGGTTGTGGCCTTATTACCCTTCAGGTACAAAGTAATGTTTGCAGCCAAAAAAATGGGTACTCATGTATCCGATTTTGAGGGTTTTCCATTTGGGGTTTTTCATATTTCTCGTTTGTTTGTTTTTTCAGTTCAGGTATTTTGGTTGTACTATTTTGGGCAATTGTGCAAGCACACTAGTGTAAACGTTGTCAAAACGACATAACCCAAATGCCAAAACGACTGAAATATCCAAACGGCCAAATAGAAAAAAGCCAAAACAAAATCACCCAAACAGAGACCCGTTTGGCGCACAAACAGATAACAGTTACTACCTGAACCACCATTTTCAGTTTGGGGAGCGTAGATGTGAGGTTTGCCCATTTTGGGGGTATCTGTTTCCCCCGCTATTCAAGCTAGATACGTTTGTGAAGAGTTAGAGAAGGGTCTCGCATAACAGGGAGGCTGGTTAATAATGTGATCGATGGAATTCAGTGCTGATCAGTCCTGAGTAACGCACATTGGGAAAAATAATCCTCCCTATTTGTAAGGTGCAATCCTCCACCCATTGAAATCAACAGCAAAACTCCCATTGTCTTTAACCGTGGAGGTTTCCTCCTATAGGGTTGGTTTCCCAAATTAAGTGTTCCCCGTCGGGAATGGAGTCACTGGGAGAGTTCATGGAAAACACCGGCTCAGTGCTCAGCAGTGGAAAATGGTCCAGGATCTGGAAGGGCGTCGGTACGAGGACTAGGAATCCCCAGTTTAGAAAGGCGGAGATTGAGGTCATGGGATGAGAACAGACAGACAGACAGACAAAGGCAGCTGTTCTTTACCCGTGTCTCATAAGAACATGACAACACGCCCCATACACCATCTGGCCCAGCATCTTTACATTCAACAGTGGTAACTACTATCGGTATCCGATTCACCAATAATGCTGAGAATTGGCAATGTCGGATTAATCCGATAATATCGGTATATCGATTTTTTAACATTGTGGCCATTTTATCATGGCCACAATGTTCAAGATCCAAAAAATCAGCAATGTTAAAAAAAGATATACCGATAAATCCGATATTGGATTAATCTGACACCGATAAAATCGGTAACCGATAATTCACCGATAGTCCCACCCCTAACTAGCCTCGGTGACATCCGAGAACTGCACAAGTCAAAATGGTGCAGCCCCAGAGACCCAGCCCCCTGCTGTCAGGGGTCTTCTCCCCCAAACGACTTGACTGTGGCCCTCAATGCACACACACTTGGGGGGGGGGGGGGGGAATCTCTGGCCCTGGGGCCAAATCTGGCCCCACAGCTTGTTTTTCTTTGCTCAGCGTTTCAGTGTTCCCTCCCCTCGAGCACTGAAAGCGTAAGCTCAGGGGGAGGAAACAGAGAGGAGGGGCCTGCACTCAAGCATAGGGCATCGATCTAGGACACAGACCCATCATTTGGTGCCTTGCCCCCCCTTCATGAGCAGGGCACACCCCTGCCCCAAGTGCTGCTATCGGACTTTCAGAGCTTGCCCTCATTTTCAAAGTGGCTTACGGGAGGGGAACGGTCCTGCCCCCCCGCCCCCCTGGTTTGTGGTAGGTCAGCGTCTTGGCTGGTGCAAATTTGCTTTAATTCCAATAGATCCGCTCTGACTTACACCCAGCAGAGTAGAGTCCAACCTGCCACAGGAAGCTAAAGCTTTATGCAAGCAACTGGCTCATGCCCAAGCCATCGGCATTAGCTAAGCAGATCCCGGCAGGAGCCGGCAGCTGTACACAGGCAACCCGTGGAGGCGCCCGCCACGCACTCCCGGCAAGAGCGGAGATTTGCTTGGTCAGGCGGGCAAATCTGCTCTGGTTACTCCAGCAACCTTCGCGGCGAATGCATTTTGCTCAGCAGCTCAGACTGTCACCGTGTGCGCTAGGCCTCTGCTGAGGCCTGTGTCCATTTTAAAGACATGGAGCAGGGATGGGGGGGGGGACCTTCTCCCTCCCACAGGCCCCTCTGAATGGGAATACAAGCGCTGCGGGCTAGAGTTGGGGGCGGGGGGGGGGCACTTTTTGCAGTTTGAACCCGCGACTCCCCTTTTGGCTAATAGGAGTCTCAGGGTCAAACTGCAAAAGGTGACAACCGTTCGGCAAGCTTAAAGGGGGGTGTTTCTACAGGTCCCTGCAGCTCACGCCGGTGGCTGCATCCAGGGAGCAATTGTCATCCTCTGCCCTCTGCGGGAAGGGTAAGAGGCAACGGGTTCCAGCCAAGAGACATAATGTTAACCCCACTTTCTTACAGGGCACCGGTACAGCCCTGCAACATGCATGAGAAATGTTCAAGCGGCACCCCATTTTGCGTGTTTGATTAACTCTGCGTTACACCCACTAACCTCATCATACAATTAAAAAAAGCAGGGGGTTGCAAGTGTGCAAGCCTCCCCCCGCCCCCCCGTCCTTTTTAAATTTCATTTGTCATTGTCAGTGCCTGTCTGAGGTTAAGGGACCCCCAGGGAAGTTTGGTGGGAGGGGCTGAAATAAAGCAAAGGTATTGTCAGTGCGCTTAATTTGTATAAAATAAAATAAAAAGGGGCTCAAACCTGCCCCGGAAGCCACGCCCCTTGTCCCAGAAGCCACGCCCCTTGTCCCAGAAGCCACGCCCCTTGTCCCGAGCTTGTCGGAACAGGAAAACGAAGTTTGAACCGTGTTCTTCAGTTAGCAGCTCACTCACTGGAATAACTTTTCTCTCTATAGTTGAATACAGAACAGGAATTCTTATGGTTTAGTCTATGATGCTCAGTGTTGGGGTGAGGGCAGGAAAGTCATTAATAAAAGCCAAATAAATCATCCTGAGTTTTTCTAGCTTTTCTTTTCAACCCCCCCCAGAACCAGCCAATATCAGCCTTTCCTGCCCTTTGAACATTTCCCAGGACTCCGGCTCCTTTTAAATTAATTGCCAGGATGAGCCCTGGCAACCCCCCCCCCCCATTATTTGTTCCCTGTGCGCCAAACTCAGTGAGAGATGCATCTCCCCCAGTGGCACAGCAAAGCTGTGGTGGGGGTCATGTCCCAATTATGGGCCCCCTAAGGGCAAGGGGCCAGAATCTCCGTAAGCAACAGCCGTCCCAAGACTTCTGGGCAGCCTCAGCCTGTCCCCGGCCCGGCGGTGCCGCCCTGGCTCCCAGTGGCACCCCAGGGAGGGAGTGGCATCAACTCCACCAACGGAAGGAAGTGTTTAAGAGTCGGTGGAGCCAGCACTCTGCCCCCACCCACTCTGAAAACGTCCTTCTTGGCGGGGCCCTTTGCAAGAGGCACTGCTAGGAAATGCTCAGAGTGGGGGGGGGGGGATTGGCCCCTCACTCTGAACATTTCCTAGCGTTGCTCAGGCCGCTGTCAAAGGGTCCCCCCCCTCCTAGAGTCCGGGGCTCAGCCGAGTCCTCTCACTCCATGGTAGCTATGCCCCTGTGTGGCCCGTCCCCCCTAGCCAAGGCAGCACTAGGAGCAGAGCCCATGTTTTTTGCTGACAGCTAGAGTAAGGCCTTTCTTCCTGGACTGCCCGCAGGTCAACTCTGGCCAGGCTTGGGGGGAGTCTCAAGGGGTTGAATAATTCCCTGCATTGCTGACCCAAGCCCCTGCCCCATGACGCCACTGCAGAACATTCAGCTCCCTCCATCCTGGCAGCTGCAGGCAGGGAACCCTATTTACCTTCCCCCAGTGGTGGGCTCCGCTCCAGAGCCCGGCTGTGTGGCAGGGGGGCCCTGCTGGCTCTTGTTTTTCCATTAGGGGCTCAGGAAGGGGCACCAGAGCCTGCCTGCCTGGCGGGCGTTTGAAGGCCAGACAGCTGGAGCTCTGCTGAGAGAGGTTCGGGTGCGCTGGGATTAGCTGCCTTCAGTCCCATCCTATATCTGCAGTGTGGACAGGATGCGGGGGCCCTTGGAGAGGCTGTGCCAGTTGCCCGGATTGGGCAGCCAAAGAGCATCTGGAGAGACTCCTCCAGAGCGCAGGGAGAAACAGGTAAGTCGGCTTTTCCAATGTACAGTGCACTGAGCCAGATCCCCAGCTGGTGTAAATCGGCCTCCGTCCACTGGTGTTAATGGGGCAGGATCTCCAGCTGGTGTAAATTGGCCCCCCGTCCACTGGTGTTAATGGGGCCAGATCCCCAGCTGGTGTAAATTTGCCTCTGTCCACTGGTGTTAATAGGGCCAGATCCCCAGCTGGTGAAAATTTGTCTCTGTCCACTGGTGTTAATGGGGCAGGATCCCCAGCTGGTGTTAAATGTATTAGTGTTGCTCCACTAGAGTCAATGGGGCCAAATATGAAACTGGTGTAAATCAGCATTGCTCTCTTGGAGTTAATGGGGCCAAGACTCCTGGTGGTGTAAATCGGTGTCTCTCCATTAGAGTCACTGGGCCAGATCCTCAGCTGTCGTAAATTGGCCACATTCTGTTGGAGTCAATGGGGCTACATTCCCAGCTGGTGTAAATCAGTCTCACTCCATGGTGTCAGTGGAGACAGATCCCCAGTCAGTGTAGATCAGTTTTGCTCCATTAGAATCAATGAGCAAGATCCTCAGCTGGGGTAAATCAGTAGGCGTCAATGGGCCAGATTCCCTCTTTCCTCCAGTGGAATCAATGGGTCCAGATCCCTGCCCCCCAGCTAGTGTGATCTGGCCCCACTTCCCTGGCATGTGAAGTCCTTGGAGCAGGCTGAGCTTTGGGCTTGGGCCAGAACTGTTTATGGCTTGGCTATGGATTCGAAGGCAGGAGGAATTAGTTCAGAGGCAGGATGGAATGGTCTAGGGAGTGGGGGCCTGGGAGCCATGACTCCTGGGTTCTGCCCCAGTCTCTGCCACTCACCTTTGCAGTATGCCCCATGCCCCACGTCCTGCCTTGGTTCCCGCGGCTGTAGAGCCATGACAAGACATGGCTTCCCTTGTCTGAGACAGCAAGGAGAGGATCATTATTTGCCAATGGAGCTACTGTGGGGGGAAGTCTCGATGAGGGAACTCCCCCCCCCCCCCCCAAATCTGGTGCCCCAAATTTAGAAGGGACACACATCCTCTTCATTGGGGCTTAACTCGTGCCAGAGCCCCAGCCCCTTTTCCAAGTCCTATCCCTGCCAAAACCTCATCTGTCGCTGGTAAAGTCTGATCAGCTGATCAGCGGCAAAATACCCTCACTGCTGATCAGCCCACGCATGGCAACCGCCTCCCCACCCATCTGACTCGACCCCGACCCCAGCCTCTCCCCTGGCAGGGTTGCGGCAGCGCTGAGTGGAGGGGGCTGCGACTGCTACCCATCAGCTGATCGGCGGTGATTGTCGCCCAACAGCTGATCGGCGGTGATTGTCGCCCAACAGCTGATCGGCGGTGATCGTCGCCCAACAGCTGATCGGCGGCAGCCACCACAGCCACATCTATCAAACTTAATCCAGCGCTGAGGAGCAGCTGGCGAAGTAGGGGTGGGATCAGAGGCTGATGGAACCAGGAAGGGCAGCACTAAGGTGGCCACCTAGGCACATTTTTAAGGAACACTTATGAAAAATACATGTTGCAGGGCCTGCATTGGCACTTTAGGCGCCCCTAGATAGCACCCACCACCAGCCTCTCTGGGATACTCCTCATGCCTCCGGGGTCGAAGAGGGGGGGTAAGACTTCTGGAGCATGCCTGAGCCCAGAATTTATTTACTTAAATGATTACAAATGAAGCTCTGCTCTCCAGCCCCCAACCCCCCATATTTCTATTCCCTGAGCAGCGGACAAAACTTCTCCCCCTCCCCTCGCCGGCCTAGCTCGCCTAGCCACCCTCACCCGCATTCCTCTGAAATGAATTTTGTTCTCAATTAATCTCTCTGAAACCAAGGAGAACGTCACCTAATTAAAGTGGCTAAGCCGTCTCAAAGATTAACCAAAACAAAAAGAAACGCCACGCCAGCAGACACCAAGCGAGACCCGGTGCGGCGGTCACTCCTGGAGGACACATCCCACCGACCCGGCATTCCCCCACGGGCGTGGGCCCCAAAAGCCAGCATTCCCCCGAAAGCCACATCACTTGGAAGGAACCAGGGCTGCTTTTGGAACTGAAGAGAAGCCTTCAGTATACGTTTCCGTGGGTCGGCAAATCAGGCGCGCAGCTCCCGGAAGGCCGAAATCACGGTGAGGTTTGGTAGAACCACTCGCAGTCGTGTCTGGCTGATCGTTTTCTTTGGGGAGCTGATGGAACCCTCTGGGAAAGTCTTCAGATCAGCAGTTGCTTTCTGAACTCCACCAACTCTGTGGGTTGGGAGCAGATACCCGCCGGGCTCCTCTGGATCGACACGTCCCCCTGCCCACTCTTTGGCAAGGAGACACAGCCCTCTCTTGGCACAGGTGGTGGATGCCAGGCTGCTCTTGTTGGGGGAGCCATGACGTTTGCAGAACTTCTGGACCAAGTGGGTGGCATGGGTCGTTTCCAGGTGATCCAGGTAGCCCTGCTGTCTATTCCCCTGTTGTTGAACGCATGTCACAACCTGCTGCAGAACTTCACTGCCGGGGTGCCTGGGCACCGCTGCCTCATCGCTGCCAATCACACATGTGATGCTAATGTCACCAGAGACCTGGACTGTGAGGGGCTCCTCAGAGTGTCCATCCCTTTGGATGGGAACTGGCAACCAGAGAAATGTCTCCGCTTCATCACTGCCCAGTGGCAGCTCCTGGACTCCAACGCCACAGCCGGTAACAGGAGCAAGGGGGACACGGAGCCCTGCACCGACGGGTGGGCGTACAACAGGAGTGTCTTCACCAACACCATCGTCACTGAGGTAACTAACTACACATGGCCAGTTCTCCAGTGGCGGTACACATTGGTCTAGCTCCTACAGGCAGGGCTCCATGCGCTCGCCAGAAAGTAGTCCATACACATTCTGTCACCAGGAGCCCAGACTAGAGTATGCAAATTAACCAAGCTATGCAAATGAGTTTCCCAGCATGCCATTCTATCAGTTCGGAACATCTCACTTAAAAAAAAAAATCCACAAAATAGCACACAGACTTCTTATTGGGGGGGGGGGGGGAGGGAGAGAAACAGCAGAGGGAGGCAAGAGGTTAGAGGATGCTGTTCTTCGGCAGCTGGAGCTGGGGTCTCCATCGATCACATGCCGGTCCCTGACAGTGCTAGTGCCCCATTGACTAGCTCATGGTACTAGCACCCTATTGATTAATTCATAAAGACAGCATGCTATTGGCTAGCTCACTGTGCCTGTGCCCTATTGGCTAATTCATAAAGACAGTATGCTGTTGGCTAGCTCACTGTGCCTGTGCTTTATTTGCTAATTCATAAAGACAATAGGCTATTGGCTAGCTCACTGTGCCTGTGCTTTATTGGCTAATTCATAAGGACAACATGCTATTGGCTAGCTCACTGTGCCTGTGTCCTATTGGCTAATTCATAAGGGCAATATGCTATTGGCTAACTAATGGTGCCAGTGCTCCGTTAGCTTATTTATTTATTTAAAATTCTTATACCCAGCCCTCTTTGACCACAAGCAGCTTGGGGTGGCTTACAACAATAAAAGCAAAATAACAATAATAATTCAATTAAAATATGACATAATATAAAATCCCCCCATCATCCCATCTCTCCCCTTGCCCATTATGAATCATAATTCATAATGATAGTATGTTATTGGCTAACAGTGCCAGTGCTCCATTGGCTAATTCATAACAACAGTATGCTATCGGCTAGCTCACAGTGCCTGTGCCCTATTGGCTAATTCATCACGACAGTACGCTATTGGCTAGCTCACAATACTAACTAACACCTTATTGGTTAATTTATAATGTCAGTACGCTATTGGCTAACTAACAGTGCCAGCGCTCCATTGGATAACTCATAATGACTGTATCCTATTGGCTAGCTCATGGTGTCTTCGCCCTATTGGCTAATTAATAATGACAGTATGCGATTGGCTAGCTCACAGTGCCAGCGCTCCATTGGTTAATTCATAACGAATATACTCTATACAATAGGCTAGTATTGCCACGCGATACAATAGGCTAGTTCATGGTAATCCTCATTCAGGCTGTAATTCTATAGTGCCAGAATTTGTCCAAGTGCCAATTCCATGAAAATTGCTGTTACCACAACTACCCAGAATTCACAGGGCCCTGCCCCATTGATGTTAACTGTCTTTAAGGATAACAAAGGCAAGTCCAATTACAGTGAGACGCATAGTCCCCCACTCCTGTGTACCACGGGCCAGCAAAATTAACCCAGGATTCCTACATCCAGGTTCTGAGCTGGAGCACATGATTTGGAAAGAGTTCCTGTCCTACTTCTAAAGGACTCCAGGTGATGAGGAAGTCACCGCATCCTTAGGCAGGGAGATCCAAGGGTTAATTCTCCTTCCTGTTAGAAACTGTCTCTCTCTAGTTGGACTGGAACTAGCTTGAGATTCCAGGCCCTGGATCATTTACACAACACTCTGTTAGAGTGGTTAGTGACTCAAACCCACATTCTGAGCAGGGTTACCACCTCTTCAGTTTTCCCTCAGAGATCCCCAATCCGTGGGATCTGGGGGAAGCCCCAATTTCTGCAGGTCAGAATTGAGGATTTAGGGGTGGCCACGGGTTCAGACCTTAGGAAGCTTCCCACCTTCTTTCCAACATGCCCCCCACCCCTACCCCTGGGAACATTATGATGCTGTTCCGTAAGGGGCAGGGTTACCCCAGAAAGAGGCATGGCAGTCCCTTTGCCCTGCCCTCATTCCGATGTGGACCTGTCCCCTCTGGAATGTCAACATAAAGGGAGGGGTTATGTCCAAAAGGGGCATGGCAGACCCTTTGCCCCGCCCTCTTTCTGATTTGGCCCTGTTTCCTGTGGAACGTCATGTTGTTGCGAATCGATGCCCCGTGAGATCTCTTTTTCTCTGCCAGGCTGCCACCCAGTGCAAGGGCTTTGCTCACAAGGATATGACTCTGGCAAGTAGCAATGGCGTTGTGTGGTTTGATTAACCCAGAGCAAACATCACTTCCCCCATACATCATTTCCTGTTTGCCACTTCCTACCTCCGAATGACCATAGAGTTGTGGCTAGAGAAGCCTAGACTGTGGATTCTCTCCTCCACACTGTACTCTATGCTATTTCTGGGACATTGCATGCAAGGATATCAGGAGGGCACTCCTTCATGCCTTTTGCATTGTGGGTAGGGTGGCCATACCTCCCCTTTAAAAGAGGACGCTTATGAAAAATATGTGGTGTTTATGAAAAATCCTGCAACATGGATTTTTCATAAACATCCTCTTCTAAAGGGGAGGTCTGGCCACCCTGATTGTGGGACTTATACCCCCAACAGAGGGAGGGGAAGGAGCCATTGGAATGCAGGGGGGGAATCAACAGCTGTGAACTCATTTTTACTGTAGGACGGGGTTTACCACAGGGCGACTGTCCCAGGCCCCAGGAGGAAAGGAGCATCACAAAATGGAGGGGCAGGTCACGGCATGGAGCTCTATAGCCCCAACCAGGGTTTCCATGAGCAGGGAGGGGCACTTCTGGGAGACATCAACCATGTTGGATAGGGAATTAGCTCTCTTTGGATCAGGGGGACCCACACACCCTGGTTTGCACATATGAGAGATTCACATAGAAGGGATCTTAAATCATAGTTATAGATTTATTTAGTTGCTCACACATTTATAAAGCCCAGTCTGTAATGATCCAGCAGCAGTTACCTAGCTATACAATATCCCACACCCAAAGTCAGTCTTACATGTCTTGAAAGCTCAAAACGGTGGATGTCATCTGTCAGGAGCAGGAGATAGGTGATGGCCTGGTCTGATCAAGTTGTAGGACCCCCTATGGAGGGGTCCCGGAAAGGGTCAACAGCCCACGGACACCAAGTTAGATGCCAAGCGCTGAGACAACGTTCTGGTCTCTGCTTCAGTCTTTTATAGTGTTTTTGGGAGAAGACGTTCTTTAGTATGCATATTCCAGGGTGCTTGATTGTGCAATGTGCTTGCTGGTATTCATCTTACAGGGTTTGGCTGTCATCTCCCTTTCCCTTCCCATCCGAGCCTGGGTGCTAATGGTCACATTTGCAGTTTGGTTGTTAGTCAGGGTGGGCGCTTGATAACAGGACATCTTTTTCCCTCCCTTCAGGCAGGGAGCAGATACGCCTTTGTTATCTGTTCTGGTGCAAAAAGGGTGATGGCCGCTTGAATGGCTTCTGCTTGTCGGTTGGCATCTCCCTGAGCAGAAACATCTCCTCCTTCCCCTCCAGGCATGAAGGAGATATTCTTCAGGGGTGTTCAAGCACCCTCTCATCAAGCCCCTTTGTTTTAGTCTTTGTCAGTGCTTTGTTCCAGGCTCGGTGAGGTTGGTCAGCAATATGATGTAAATCACTGGTCTTGCAAGACATGGTGATAGGCTGGGAGTTTGTGAAAGTCATGTGAGATTATTTCCCACACATAGCCTACCTGGCTATTTCTAGAGATCCTGCCTACTGGATCAGTACAGATAATTCAGAGCTTTGGTACAATAGTTACATGCATTTTCAAATATGGTCATTGGTTCCAGTATATTAACTCTCATAGTATATTACATACAATTAAATCGCAACAACCAGGGGAGGAGGCACTTCCAGGAGGAGGAAGAGAGCAGTGGGGGACTGTGCCACTGCAGCAACTAGCTGTGTCGGGCCCTGCTCTGACCCTCTGTCCGTCCTAGGCCCCACCCTTCCCATTCCAGGCCCCCCTGGCCCAGGCCCCACCTTCCCTAGGGCCGGCTCTGCAGTACTGGACAAGACAAAACACAGAGTAAGGAACAAATGGTGGGTTCATAAGGGAGGCAAGTGTTGTGTGGACGGGGCCAGAGCGTTCTCAATTCACAGTAAGGGTTCATGTCAGTCGACAATAGTGACCTGTTAATCCTAAAGGCTTGGGAGCTGCTGTGCTAGATCGTAAGCTCTCGGGCAGGGACCGTGTCTATTCAGACGAGACAAATTTGCGCATGATTGGTGAAAAATGCACGTGTGTTCATGCTCGTTTTAAACACCTAAACCGGTTTAAATGCTCATTTGCCATGATCGTGTAAAAGCCCAAACCGTTTTGAATGTGGTTTTTAAATAATGCGCATTTTTTAAAACCGGTTTTGAGCCCCTTTTGATGATCGGGGGGGATGCCAAAGCCGGTTTTTAAAAATGCGCATTATTTAAAAAACCACATTCAAAACGGTTTGGGCTTTTACACGATCATGGCAAATGCGCATTTACAACGGTTTCGGTGTTTAAACGAGCATGAAAACACGCGCGTTTTTCTGTCTACAGGTTGGGGATGGGGGTGCTTATGGGGGGCGCTCAGGTAGAGGAGGGTCCAGCTCATGGATCTGTGTGAAGGATCTGTCCCCTAGCCTTGAGTGCGTGCCCGCTTCTCCTCTCCCTTCCCCTCAGCTCCGTCTTTCAGTGCTTGTGGGTAGGGACTGGATCCACAGGCTGGATCCAGGCACTGGATTGGAGCCAAACAAAGACCAGCCATGACCTGGATTTAAGCCCACAGGCCACAGTTTCTATGACCCTGGCTTATGCAATTAAACAACAATCAAATCTCCGGTTGGATGACAGCATTTAGGGGTGCCTGACCACATCAAAGCTGGTGGCCAAGGTCAGCTCTATGGTTAACCTGACTCTGCCTTTTGCATTGATTCCCCCTTCCCCTCCATAGTGGGACCTGGTTTGTGACTCCCGAACTCTGAAGCAGTTGGCCCAGTCGATCTACATGGCCGGGGTGCTGGTGGGAGCGGTGGTGTACGGAGGCCTCTCAGACAAGTAAGGCAGCCTGTCGGTCTGTTGCCTTCGTCCTGCCTGGTAGCAATCGCAGCAGGGGGGATATTTCCAGAATCCTATCCACACTCACGCACTCTCTGCTTGTGAGCAGGTGTGAAGCAGAGGTGGAGGCCAAAGGGCACTGGTTTAAACCCTGGAACCGTGGGCAGCTGGTTCCCTCTTAGGATGATTCATGTGACAGAAGCCCCAGGGCGTAGCCGCCTGAGCTGAAACCAGGGCTCCATTGCCTTGGCTCTGAACATATAAGCAGTGAAGGACATCGAGCATTTCACGCATAGCATTGACCAAGTACCCAAAGGGAGGCAAAAAAATTAGGAGGGGACTGTTTTCTGTCCCCCCAAGCTCAGGGATGTGTCCCCATCTTCCCTGTGTTTACAAGGGTCGGGCTTTGAGGAGCTCAGGTTAGCTTTGACAAGAGCTGGGTCCCCACTAAATTGGGTATATACCCATTGGAATTACAGTACCGGATTCGACTCGGTAACACCGCTCGGTACCCAATTAGCACCTGATGGACCGGCTGAGCGAACCGCCATACAGTTTAGCGGTTTTCCATTACCGGAATTGGTTGCCAAAACAGTGAATTGGTAACTAGTCAGTAATGGGAATACCCAGCATTTCGGGTAATCAGTTGCCCGTCTTGGTACTTGGGTACCGACCCAGCACTTGACAGACTGCCTGAAATAGTGGGTATTTCCCACAGGTAGCAAGACCGGTTTCCACCTCAGCTCCAGCTTTAACTCAATGGATGCAGGGTTCTCCGGGGGGGCCACGCAGAATAGGTCGTTCTCGGTGGCTGCGCCGAACCTTTGGAATTCCCTCCCGGTGGGGGCACGCTTGGCCCCGGACCTCCCGGTCTTGCACAGGAACTGCAAAACCTGGCTGTTCCGTCAGGCATTTGGCGAGGGAGAAGGGGAGGGTGGGGGGTTAGGAAGGGTGGTATGGGGGTGTTTTATGGTTGTCTTATTTTATTGTTGAATTGGTTTTGGGTTTGTTTAATTGAAATGTTTTTAGTATATGTATTGTTGTTAGCTGCTTTGGGTCGCCTGTGGCGGGAGAAAGCGGGATATACATTTTGAAAATAAATAAATAAATAAATAAGCCCAAACGTGGGATGGCCAAAGTAGGGTTGCCAGATAGGCAAATTTGTCCAGGGCACTTATGAAAGATACCTTTGTAGGCCCTGCGACATGTATCTTTCATGAATGTCCTGGGCAAATTTGCCTATCCGGCAACCCTAGGTCAAAGGGATTTCCCTACCCCTTTCCAACATGGCCCTTTGGATCTAAGGACAGTCCTTGGGAGATGAAGGCTTGTTGAAAAGAGGGTCCCACCTCCTGCCCCTGCCTGAAAATATTCTAGTCCCTGGAGCGTGGGGAGGACGTGGCCAAGCCTAGTCCAACCCAAAGGGGTGGCTCTGGCTGTCTCCCCTCCCTCCATACGCCCCCAAAGCCAGCCCACTTGCTTGTCTATGACCGGCTTTGCCTCTCCTGGGCTTAGGTTTGGCCGGAAGTGGCTGCTGATCTGGTCGTGTCTGCAGATGGCTGTCGCCGGCTCCTGCGCCGCCTTCTCTCCCGGCTTCCCGGCCTACTGCATCTTCCGCTTCCTGACTGGCATGGCCCTCTCGGGCATCGGTTTGAACTGTGTGTCTCTGTGTAAGTCTGTCCGTTCCAATGGGAGGAGCTCCCCTTTGCTGGCTGTGTAATGGTGCCAAGTGTTCTGGGATTGGGGTTGGGGGGGAGCTCAGCTGAGCACCCGTTTTGACCGGGAGAGAAGGAAGGCCGTAGATTTCTCTGCCGCCTGATGTGGAGGCTTTAACCTGGAGCCAGCGCCAATCCCTGACACACCATATTGCTGAATCATCGCAGAGGTGCGTGGTCAGAGCGCCCCAGAGCCGGGACTGCCTCCTGCCGGAACACTGCATGCAGGGATAGCGCAAGGAGGCAACCCAGAAAGGTTGGAACCACATCAGAAGGGGTGGGACTAAAGAACTGCCCTCCCCTTTCTGACGTAACTCCACCTCCCTGGGGGAGGAGTGTTGTGATGTCATAATGCTCCCAGGGGGCAGGAAAGTCCTTCTGGCCCCTCCCCTTTTCTGACAGGTAGGGGGGCAAAAGCGTTTGCTGGGGTGAGAGGAGGGGGCACCCACCCCCGCTGCTGCTGTTGGGGGGCGGGGGGGAGCATTGATGCTGTTGGAAACTCGGATTTCTCCAGGTCAAACTCGAAGAGGTGGTGATCCTAATCACAAGGACATTCCTCCCTGCCCTTTGCATTGTGGGAAATACCACAGGGAAGTAAGGAGGGTAATCCCAGCAGCTGTGTGAATGCATTGCTATGGGGCAGACTGAAGAGCAAGGGGGTGAGTTTGCTGGGGCACCTTGACACAGGATCCCACCCACCCCCTGCAGCCTCAGGCTCCCCCCCAACCTCCGATGTGGAGAAAAAACATGAATCATCTCTCCCCCGATGGTTTCTAGCAGAATCAGTGCGCGAGTGAAGTCCCTTCTCGTTGACTTTTGGTGTCTGCTGCCTTGTCGAGATTCTCCCCTCAGCTACGGTGTCCCCGCTGGGGCATCCACACTAGGGTGGCCAGCTGTGCAATTTATTAAGGAACACTTATGAAAAACACATGCTGCAGGCCCTGCAACATGTATTTTTCATAAGTGCTCCTTTCTAAACGTGCATCGGTCGCAAACCTTATTCACACACACAACGGCTGAGCAGCCCCTGAAAGGAAAAAATGAGTCTCCCGCGCCAGTGTCGCATTCAGCGCTTTCTCCTGCTTCGGTGCGCGCCGACAGACAAAGCGGATACAAAGCGCTACTCGCTCAGTCTTCGCTCGCCTGTTTCAGGAATTCGTGCTGATCCGGTTGCTGGATGAAGCGACAGGCCCAAGAGAACGGAGACAGAGTCTCTTCCCACATCTCGGCGGCTGCAGAAGGTGTAGCCAGTGCAGGAAATATATCACACACACCAGAGCACGTGTCGGGATCTGTGGCTCCTACAGACCTCGAACCCCAGGTCTGCTGGCTCTCTGGGCTGGAGCCTTCCCCTACCATGATTTCTACAGGGCTACACAGCGCTTTATAGTCACAGATTTTCGGAGACAGGTCCCTGCCCAGTGGGCTTACAATCTAAGGTAGACAAGGGTGAGGGGAGCACAGGGAAATACAGACACACACACAGTTCCATTTTACAGATGGGAAACTGAGGCTGAGAGATGGTGACTTGCCGGAGGTCACCTAGTAAGTTCTTCCCCCTCCTGTTACAGAGCCCCCTGTGGTGGAACTGTGGAACTGCCGCTGGGAGAGCTGAATATTGCATATATCTATGAACCTCCCCATGTCTTCTGATTAGTCTGGCCAGAGCATGGTTAGTTACTCCTTCAGTCTTGGTTTCAGCTCTCTGGTTTTGACCCTCCTGCCCATCCCTAGATAGATGGGCTGTCCTGATTCCTGGACCGTCCCTCTGATTCAACTCTGACCTTCTGCCTTTGACCTTTCCGCTGCCTTGAACCTGCAATTGGGAGAACCCCTGCTGATGACCTTGAAACCTGGAATCCTGCTACAACTAGGGTTGCCACCTATGTATATTTTCCCAGGCCACTTATGAAAAATACATGTTTCAGGGCCTCCATAGGTGCCAAATGCAGGCCCTGCAACATGTCTTTTTCATAAGTGGCCTGAAAATATATATACAGGTGGCATCCCTAGCTACAACTCACCCCCAGCCCTGCCTGATCCTGTCGCCACTTACCCAGAACCTGACAGCATGTGAGTCTGAAACCCCACTCAGACGAGCCTGCCAAAATGCAGCGGGAGGGCAGGAACATCCAGATTTTTTGCACCAAATCCCACATTGATGAATGAATGAAATACTAGTGACTATGCAAATATCTGTCTGGGCGTGAATGCTTATTCAAACATAGGAAACGCTGTCCCAAAATGTGAATAATCTTCCTAACACTGCAGTTAGCCATTTGTTTCAGCCCTGTTAAGCCTTGCTCTGGCTGGGATGTTTGCACCATGGCTGGTTCTTATCTGACGTTCACATGAGAGTGCTACCTTAGCTAGAGCTGCTACCTAACTGGGTTCCCCCCCCCCCCCCGAGACCCCATGTTTTTGAATCAGAGTCTCCAAGCTCTGAAGGGAGCCTCATTCTTCCAGGTCAGCCCCCAGTAATTCTGCAAAATCAGGGCTTCCAGGGGCAGCAGGGGGCGGCTTTCAGCCGTGCGTGCCCTCGTGGGATATTTCGGGAAGGGTCTCTATTGCACCGCAAGGCCGTTTGCGGGAATTTCATGCACTGGCGACACTTCCTGAAGACACACAAAGAGACGCTCCCGCCACTTCGTTGACCTGTCGCTTCATCCGGCATCCGGATCGGCAACTGCGTGACTGCCGTCACCGTGGAAAACATGAGCCCTGGCGCCTGCAACAAGCTCCAACCTTTAGGACGAAGCTGCTGGGAGAGAGAACTGGTTTCCCTGGGAGCCTTCAAGTTGGGCCTGGCCTTCTCTGTCTGCCCTAGCTCAGGCTGAAACACTGGGAATGGCTAGGGGAATTGGCCGCCATAGGTCAGGCTAGGGGGATCCTTCCTCAGCATGGCTGTGGCTAACTTCTTCTCCCCCTGCAGCTGTGGAGTGGACCCCCACTGAGATGAGGGCAGCCGTGGGCATGCTGACGGGTTACAGCTACACCCTGGGACAGCTCCTCCTGGCCGGCATGGCCTACGCCATCCGCGACTGGCGCTGGTTGCAGCTTGCTGTCTCCCTCCCCTTCTTTGCCTTCTTCCTCTATGGCTGGTAGGTGCCATCTCCCCTCAGTCAGCCATGCAGGCAAGAGGCCAGCAATTCATGCCCAGTGTTTTACGCTATCGCCACACCAACGGACTCTGTCATGCCGAACATGGCACGCATGCAGAGTGAGGGTCAGTCCTCACCCTGGGAAGCTTGGAGGCAGAAAACAGGAGGGGACAATGAGGCCCTGAGGTGGGAAGGGGAAGCCACTAGGCCAAGCTGCCTGCTACCATCTCTCCAGGTTTTGACCAAGTCTCCAGGTGCCCCCAGTAAACCCAGAGAAATTGGGGCAGCAGGACGTGGCCATGTCGGAAATGGGAGGGCCATACCGACTTTCGCACCCACTTTCTGACACGGCCCAGCCCCGTAGAGCAGCAGCCTTGACCTGCCCCTGTGGCCCCACCTCCACCCGACGGAAGCCCAGAGGGAGCGGTAGTAGGCCTGAAATGCCATTTTCGACTGGACTCCGTTTTTGACAGAATTGGGTCATTTATTTCGAGGCGACGAAATGCGAACCAGAATGCGTTCCGATTCCTATTTCGCCAGATCGAATGAAAAATGTCACCACCTAGTGGCCATGTGCAAAACGGCAGCGCCCTACCCGCCACCGCCATTTTGTGTATGCCGCTGTATGGCACGTGTGCACTAACTGGGGGGAAATTTTGATTGTAATTGTGATCGAAATTTCACCGTGGATTAAATCCACAGTGAAATTTCGTTTGCCGTACCCAAAAATACAAAAGTAATTCAGTGAAAATGGAAGGGCTGTTTCTAGCCATTCCTAAGTGGTAGCCCTCGGCCTGTCCTTCTGTGCTGAATTAGAGCCTGCCCCCCCCAAAAAAAAACATTGCTGTGTGTGTCCTGGTGCTCCTCACCCTACCCCTTGTGGGGGAGGGCTCTGGAGCCGGCACCCCCTCTTCTCATTGCCTCGGCTTCTTCCACTCCCCCGTAGTGTTGTGGTGGGTGGGCCCTACAGTGTTCCTTTGGACCGGGGCCCCTGCTCCCCATCCTGGTTGCCCCAGCTCTGGCCTCCCTACGTCTCCAGGAAGCAGAATTTTACCCTGTGGCCTCCCCTGCCGCTGCCTCCAGCTCTAGTAGCTGGGGTGTGTGTCAGGGGATGGAGGAGGATTTTGCATAGCGCTACCATGTACCGCGGAGCACAGTCTCTCACCCTCCCCGCCCGTTCCCTCACAACTTCCGCCAGCCCCTCCAGGCTATAAAGAGCACGTGGAGGGGGAGAGACGGAGTGGATGTTCCTGGGGGAGGAGGGCTAGAGGTCACGGTCAATGGGGGTTTGAGCCCCTGCTCCGCCCCACATCTGACTGTCACTGTATCCCTAAAGGGGAAGATAAGACAGGCCCTCTCTCCCCCCCAGATGAGACAAGCAGCCTGATGTGACGGTACATGGCTACGGATTATCGTCTGGCGATTATCGGTGCTGGACCCTGGGGACCTAGCTCTGCCCCTCGCTACCCTCTTACGGGGCCTACCAGCCTCTTTCATATTGGAGCTAGAGGGTGTTCTCTCTCAAGGCCCTGAGACACTTTGGCTGCCAACCCACATGCTCGTTGTCACTGTAGGAGGGCTTCTTGACACCCTCCCCCAGGTTCAGCGGTGGCCCCGCTGCCCATGCCCTTTGTGCTCTCCCACAGGTGGTTCACAGAGTCAGCCCGGTGGCATGCCACGGCTGGCAAGCTGGAGCAGGTTCTGAAGGAGTTGCAGAGAGTGGCGCGGATCAACGGGCAGAAGGAAGAAGGGGACAAGCTCAGCCTGGAGGTGAGGAGAAGGGGTGGGAGAAGGACCCAACAGGGGGTTTCATGGCATTGGTCAATGGTATAGCGGCTAAGTGTGCAGAACCTGGTAATGGGAAGCCCCGGTTCAAGTCTCACCTTAGCCAAAAACTCACCGAGTGACATTGGGCCAGTCACAATATTCTCTCAGCCTAACCTACCTCACAGGTTTGTTGTGAGGATTAAGAGTTGTGTTAATTAGTTCTATGTGAAGTGCTCCGGAAGTACTCTGGTGGGAAGGGGCTAAATTAAAATGATAAGGGGGACATGGCACAGACAAGGGTGAAGGCCCACATGCCCAGAGAGGTGACAGGCACACGCCCATGAAGGGGGTAGGGGTTGCAAAATTTGAATTTTTTTCCAGGACACTTTTATGAAAGGGGACCTTAGGTGCCAATGCAGGGCCTGCAACATGTAATTTTTCATAAGTGTCCTGGGAAACATTGCTATCTGACAACCTTGTGAGGGGACACCCATTCATGGGGATACAGAGCAGGGACACCCATACCCACAGAGGACTCACTGTCCTCACACACACACGGCTGCTAATTTTCTGGGGGTTGACCCAGAAGCGTCTCCGAGCAGCAGGGGAAGCCCCCATTTCTCCAACTCGGCCAAGGGTGCCTATGGCCGGCCTGGAGAATCGGGGCTTCTGGGAGTGGTCACCTCAGAGAGGAGGCAGGCTGTCCCGCCCTCTTTCTGACATGGCCCTGCCCCTATCGAGTGCTATGATGTCACGGCGCTCTGGGGCATCATTACATCAGAGAGGTGTCATGTGACCCCGCTCACTGCAGAGCATTGTGGTGCCGTGGCTTCCGGCAAGAGGTGGGCTTATGCCTCTTTGCGCCACCCTCTTTCCCCGAACACTGTGATGCCATGACTAAGGGGGAGGGTTATGTGCTTTGCTCCTCCCCCTCCGATGTGGCCCTGCCCACTCCAAAGGCTGACAGTGGCCTGTTGGTCTAAAATAATTGGGGATTTGTTGGAATGCAAAACAGGCTAGGAATGAGGAACCCAGTCCCTCCCTTGGCCCGTGGGTCAAATGTGGCCCAACAACTATTATTTGATTGTTTTCCCTTATTCCAGTTCCTGGCCCATGGATTCCTGTGGGAGGGGAAAGGTTCCTCTTCCCTCCTACTGCATTAGGGTGCGCTCCCAATGGCAGGAGGTAGGAATGCACCGGGCAGACAACTCCTCCGTTGGCCTTACACCATCCCAGCCCGGTAGTGCTGTTTTAACACCCAGGCACCTGCACCCCTCATCCCAGGCTTTGCAAGGGAAAGGACCCTCCTCCTCCTCTTCACCGCAGGTCCTGAGAGCCAGCCTGCAGAAAGAAATCTCCTCAGCCAAATCCAGCCACACGGTGGTGGACCTGGTGCGCACGCAGACTGTCCGCAGGATCTCCTGCTGCCTCTGCTTCGTCTGGTAGGTGGGTTCACGCATGCGGGGAGAGACGGGGCCCACAAGGGAGCAGAGGAGAGACGAGCCCCGTAGAGCTCAGCCAAGACATCCCCGAGACATCCTCCTCCCTTTGTGTCCCGTAACTCTGAACTCTCCAGGGCTGGCCGAATAGAATTATCTGGCTCCTTCTCTGGCCCTGGGAGTGAGACGCTCAAGAGGCAAAGGAAGATTTTAGCTGCATCCTGGGACTTGCCCAAGGTGCTAAGGCAAATCTGCAGCAGGGCTACAAAGTTTGAAGCTCTGGGTTGGAAGCGAGGACTTTTCTTGTCTTCAGCCAAGATAAATGTAACGTTCTACATTTAGGAAAGAAAAACGGGAAAAGACAAGTATGAGATGGGGGATATCTGGTTTGGTAGCAGCCCACGTGGCAAGGGTCTAGAGATTGTGATTGATCCCAAACTGAACATGAATCAGCAATGGGATGTCGCAGCAAAAAAAGCGAATGCAATTTAGGCGGTATTATTTATTTATTTATTTTATTTTTTAAAAATTACTAGCCCGCCCCTCCTGCCACAGGCCGCTCGGTGCGGCTTACAATTCTAAGTCAGAACTGACTTGTTTCTAAGTCAGCAGAAGTAGTAATTCCACTCGATTCAGCCCTGGTCAGGCCTCCCCTGGAGTACTGGGTCTGATTTAGGGCACCCCATTTCAAGGACGTCGACAAACGGGAGCGGGTTCAGAGGAGGGCCACAAAGATGATAAAGGCTTTGGAAAACAAGTCTCATATGGACATGCTGTATGTTTAGCTTAGCAAAGAGAAGACTGAGGGGAGAACTGATAGCCGTCTTCAAATAGCTACGGGACTGCTAGCCAGACGATGACAATTTAAGGAACTGTTCTTCATGGCTACGCTAGGATTCTGTGCTTTGCTGCACTTGCTGACAGTTCCGTAGCCACATGTGGGAGTCACTGGCTTTCCTGTTCTGGGGAGTCTCTGTAAGACGCTGATACTTTGCTGGTACAGGCCGAAAGCCTGACTCTCTGTTCTCCTGCTTTTGCTGGAAAACATCTGGCTGTTGTTGGCCTGAGAAAGGTTGGCCAACCAGGGTAGATTAGGGACGATGTCTTTTCTCCCGCTCCAGGAATAACCGACCCAATCTCAGGATACAAAGTTTACAAGCTAAAGATTTAAAACTTTGTATCCTGAGATTGGCTTGGTTAGTCCTTTAACTGTTTAAAATGAAGCACTACCACTGAGTAAGTGAATACAAGAGACTAAAGTATGGAATCACTACAAAATAGGAAAAGAGAGATACGAATAAACATCTAAAGGTAAAAGACAGAAAGGTCTTGCGGGAAAGTAAGAATCTGGACGACCTTAGAGTTGTTCTATACTCAGCTGGCTGGGCCGAGAACACACAATAGCTTCTCCAGAATCCAAGTCTGAAGCAGAGGAAAGAGGTCTTCTGCAGAAGGAATTCTCAATGCTACACAGGACCGGGGAACCAATTACAATCATCCCCCTTGCTGTGTTTATTCTATCCTAGCCAGGGATCTGTATTCACTGCACCAAACAATCTTAAATTCTGCAACCAGTGAAGCCAAATTCTGCAAATTCACTGCAAGCATTAACATTTGCATAATTAACTTGATTTGCATAATTATGCAACAATTTATACATGCAAATTTGCTTACCAACATGCTTTTTCAACAGGTCTGACATAGAATCACAACTTTGTTCATCAAACACCATTCAAATCTGCTGGAATTTCAGCACCGCAGAACTCCCACCTCACGTTGAAACCTCAGACCTCCCTTACCAAAGCACAGGGCCCTAAGACCGGCCCCCCAGTTCATCTCCCAGGGGCCTAGTCACCCTCAAGGGTCGTGGTCACACCTCCCTGACAGGCAGCAGCTGCAGCAGCAATTTTAGTTTGGGGTGAGGCGACAGGTTTATGCCTGAGCCAGGATTTAAAGATCCTGTAGACAGGCTCCCACTGCAGTGTCACTGCAATTTCAGCCTGTCACGGTGCGGATTGGCTGATTTTGCAAACATCGCCGCAAACTGCAGCAACGCCGTCAATGCAGGTCCCTGATCCTAACCTAATTGTGATCTGGCCTTGGATATTAGATCCCACTGGCTGACAGATTTTCCTGTATGATGCTCTCCTTTCCCCCATAACATTAGGATGGAATTTTGTTTTCTTTCTGATGGGTGTTTGGGCTCCTGTCTCTTATCTGTAGCCATGGTCAGTGATCAGTGTCCTCAGCCTTGAGAGAGACACAAGTGTGCCAGATAGTCTCCGGCCGCTGCAGCAATTTACCAGTTCCCTGTTAATCTTTTCCAGAGGAACCTTTAACCCATCAACTAGTTCCCTGTCAGCGCTTCCTCCGGAAACACAGGGGGATCGATGTACCCACAAAATGTAAAACCACAATGTCTCATGTCACAGCCTCGCAGCTTCTGTGTATTTGCAAAAGCAGCCCTGGCGGAACTCACCCCTGACCTTTGGGCTCGTCCACACAATGAGATGGCCCCATGTTCTCTTCGTTGGGGCAGAAAAATGGGGGTTAGAGTCTGGGGTTCGAAGGGAAGTACCTTCCTTAGCGACGTCCCCCATTACCCCCCCCCCAGGTGGTAGCAGCTATAACTGCCAATGTCCTCCTGTCTTGGCTCTGATCCCAGACCAATTCTGTGGATTGACCTCCCTGTTTGGCACGTGTGTGGACACGTGTGTGCAAAAGTGGGAGCTTGTGTATGAGAGTGATTATGTGAGTGAAACAGAGAGTGAGCATGTGTGTGTTTGGGTGTGTGAAGGACAGACTGTATGTGTGAGAGAGTGTGCACGTGTGTGAGAGAGTGTGCACGTGTGTGAGAGAGTGCCTCTGTGTGTGTATGACTGTATGAGGGAGGGACAGACTGTGTATATGAGAGCATTTGTGAGAAAGAATGTATGTCCACGCGTGTGTGTGAGGAAGAGGGGGTTAACAAACAAGATGGTAGCCCACACCAGGTGGATGTCCACCTGCCCATTTATAAGGTGTCCGTCCCACGTGGCCACCACCCACCAGACATGCAGTCCCCATTCATGGGGGGGTCTCAGAGCATGCAGAGCCCACTGTATGGGTGAATGCGGGCTAACGTGTACCCATGTGTGTCCATGTCCTGTCAAATAGGTTGCGTGCGGCCCCATGCACATACAGGTCCACCAACGCCATAGAGTTGTGGCCAAAAAGCCTAGAGAATTCTGAGGAGCAACCACTTCCTGCCCCTCTCTCACTTGTATGCACCTAACATCCACCTTAAAAGCCCAACGTGTGCCCAGTTCAAACATGTATTGTCCCAGCTCATCCTGGTTTGCAGCATGTGCCCAACAGTTCTCTCTCTTTCGAAGTTGTTGCCTTCTCCGGAGCGACTTCCACAGCCTTTACATTGTCGTGGCCATGGCTCAAAACGACAGCCAGGCAGCTACCAGCACCATTACTTCCAGTGCTCCATCTCAGGCACACCATTCTCCGCCTACCAATCCGCTGACCAAAGGTGTATTCCCTAGAGCAAGGAAGAGACCAAGACCTTCATCACTCTGTGAGGAACAGAAGGTCCAATACCAACTGATCACGTGCTACAGGAATGAGGCAGTGTTCCAGGAGACCGCCTGCCAAATGGCATGGCAGGGATACACCTGGGACATGAATCAGTGCTGGCAGCAGGCCAAGGATCTGTGGAGGGGCTACAAGGCGATCCAGCACAATAACTTCATCTCCAACTGTGGAAGGCAAGAATCCAGGGGCGGCCCGCCCCTTAGGAAATCAGGGGCAATGCCCCCCCAGCCCCCCCCCCCCGACACCATGTCCTCGCTGATCGGGGAGAAGAAGAAGAAAAAATCGCACCGGCTGAGCCTGGGCTCATGTGCGGAGCCAGCTCGAAGAACCTTGTTTGAAGGAGCAACCTTCAGAAGGTTGCTACTTCAACAAGGTTCTTTGAGCTGGCTCTGCACATTGTCACTGGTTTGTGCACGCGCGCACGCACAAACCAGTAAATCTCTCTCACACACACACACACCCTTGAGGGCTTCCTAAGGAAGCCTTCAGGGTCAAAAGGGAGGCATTTCTCCCTTTATGCGGAATGGGCGGCTAGAAGTGCTGTCCATTCCGCTTAAAGGGACCCTGCAATGAAATAGTGCCAGCAGGGGGCACTATTTCATTGCACGGGCCAGGCAGGGGGACAATCCATACCTGGGTGCCCAACACGGGTGCCCGGGTATGTGGGGGGGAGCGAGGCTGGGAGCTGCCACTCGCGCAGCTCCTAGCCTCCTCCCCCCACCCTCCCTCCCTTGCTCCCAGGCCCGGGCTTGAAGCAGCGTGCACAGGAGCAGCAGGAGGCTCATCTCCTGCTTCTCCAGTGCATGCTGCTTCAATCCCAGGGACAAGATGGCCAGGGCCCAAGGAGGCGCAGCACCAACACGGCAACAAGGGAGCACCAAGCCGGCCCGCAGTGAGTAAATTGCGGGGGTTCGGGGTGGGACCTGCTGGGGGGGAGGGGGGAGCAAGGGGAAAACCTGCTGGGGGGAGGGGGGAGCGAATGGGGAACCTGCTGGGGGAGGAGGGAACCTGCTGGGGGGGAGGGGGGCTGGGTCCCACTTCCCTCCCCTCTCCCCAAGAACCCAGGAGCCCTGGCTCCAAGACTGGGAACCAGCCAGGGCTCCTGGGTTCTCAGGGAGGGGAGTGGGGACTAGTAGGTTAGAGCAGGGGGGCTGGGAGCCAGGACTCCTGGGTTCTCGGGGAGGGGAGTGGGGGTTAGTGGGTTAGAGCAGAGGGGTGCTGGGACCAGGACTCCTGGGTTCTTGGGGAGGGGGACTAGTGGGTTAGTGCAGGGGGGACTGTGTGTGGTAAAATTGTGGTTTGGAAATCCTGAGATGCCACTGCAAGTCATGCGATTTCAGTTGTGTTCACAAAATGCTGGAAATGGGATGTGTGTGGTAAAATTGGACTCAGGCTGTGACTGGGGTGCTTTACAAGGATGTGTCCCTGTGTTTTGGGTTTATAAATTATTTATTTTAAGCTTGATGTGCATGTAGACTGTGTTTTCTTCCATCCGATGTTAACCCTGGGAACTCCTTGCTGCTGGGTTATGCTATGCCACTGGCCTACCATCCCCCTGGCTCCGCCTACCATCCCCCTGGCTCCGCCTACCGTCCTCCTGGCTCCACCCTTAGGCCCACCGGCCTTAGGCCCACCGGCCTTACTACCACAGTGCCCCTCCAACATCAAAACCCACCAGCCATCCCTGCAAGAATCATTGTATTGCAAGCTGCTGGACTGGTTCCTGTGCATGGATGGAGCCATAGTGGAATCCCGTTTCTACGGCTGTGCCACTGCCAGGGGCCAGTAGTGGGTGGATACCGCTCCCCCACTGCCCGCTCCCACTCCAACCACTCCCACTCCTGCTGCTCCAGCTCCCACCATGGCAACCGCAACTGCTGGCGGCAATCCCTCTATGCCTAGCCCCGCCGTGGAGTCGCCACTCATCAACGCAGGCACGGACACAGTGATTCTCCTTTGAGCTGGAGAGACAGTCCTTATTGGAGGAGCCAGCAGAGGTACTAGTGAAGGGCATGTAGGACCCAGAGGCAGAGGAGAATGGTAGGTAAGTGCACCTGGGTGGGGGTCGCATTTACACAGCTGCACGATAAAGGCGTCCATTCATTGCTATCTAATTATGTGGTTTTTTCTTGACTGTGTCCCCGGGTCGCCATGAGAGCTCAGGAGAGCAACAGGAAAACCCCCAGGACACAGCAGCATTGGGCGTAAACAGTAAGTGCTTGATTCCTATACGTCCTTCATTGGGTGGGGTAACGCACCATGCCGGGAGGGCAGGTTGGCGGGGGGTGGGGTGGTCGAGCCAAAATGGCGGTGCTTTATTTTTGTTTGTTCTTCACTCCTCTGCAGAGATCACGGAAGGAGATCTGCGGCCTCCTGAGATCCTGCCACAGCAAACGCCCCGGCAGCAGCCAAGGCCAAGTACTCATTCCCAGTTCCCTTCGGGCGGGCAGAGGGCTGTAAATTGGGTGGGAAGGGCAGGTGGGGGGACTGAAACTCTAGGGAGGGAAGCTGGGGAGGGCGGTCTGAAATCATCGCTTTCCTTGGAATAACAGTGAGAAGAGGGCATGTGCGGGGAGACAGTTGGGCCAGGGCCCCCCAGTGAGAGGAAGTTGAAGAGGTGGGGGATTGGGGTGGGGTGGGGCTGGGTATTTTCCCTCCTTTTATGAATTGTTTTAGTTGATGTTTTTATTGACTGTAAGCTGCCTGTGGCAGGAAGGGCGGAGTAATCAACCTTTTAAATAAATAGATAAATAAATAATACATTTAATGTATATTTTAAAATGTTTTAATGTTTGTAAGCCACCTCGAGCTGCCTAGGCAGGAGAGGCGGGGTATAAATAATGAAAAGAAAGAAAGAAATTCAATAAACCCGCTAGCCAAAGCACTCAAGTCCTCTCCACCCTGCGTGTATGCCGCCCCGTGGGCCAGGCACGCCTCCCTGCCGCCAGGCCTGCCGCGAGCAGCCCAGTCAACAGTCCCCCATGACCGCCGCACCAGATCCGCAGGAAGAGGAGGAAAATTTCCCCTCTGCCAGTCCTGCCCCCACAAGTGCATGTGCTCAGCTGCTCCCAAAAGGGACAGGTATGGGGGGGAGGAATGGACTTTTAAAATAAATAGGTCTAAGTCATTAAAAGCACTTTTAAAAATAATTTAAGTTCACTAAAATTCATTAAATAAATTAATAATGAATAATTTAAAGTTTTTTAATTATTCATTTAATAAAACTTTAAAGAAAACTTAAAATAAATTCAAATTAAAGTTTATATTTTTAAATAAAGGTGTGTTTTTCACAATCCATGGTTTCTGTGCTTATTCTGAAAAAGGTGGGCGACTTGAGGGTTATTATTGGTAAACTGTCACTTAAGGCTGGGTGTTTGTGCTAGCAATGCAGTTTATGTGGCAGCTCATGGCACCCCGGGGCTCTTTTTCTTCCGAGCTTCCAGAGGGTGATGACAATGTGCTTCACCATGGGGATGGGGACTCACCATGTTCTGTTTCTCCAGCTAAAACCTGAGGATCTTGGCTATCTGCACGACAAGGCAGTGGGGCGTCCTGAAGTTGGAGCTCCACTTGCCGTCCCCCACGAGGACAGCGTGTTCTCCCACCAGTCTGTGCTTGTCTCCTTCAACCAGACAAGCCTCTCAGTGGGTACAGCCCTACACAGGAGCTCCGTCTCCTGACAGGTACCTCTCAGACACACATCAGCTCCCCTCGCGGGGCTTTGATGCTCCACAGTGTGGTCTGTCATCGCTGGAGGAAGGCAGGTGCACGGCACTGAAGCAGGAGCCCCACTATCCTGGCCACAGATCAAGTGAGTGCCCATTTGTGTCCATGAAGTCTGCAGACCGCACACCAAATGTTTTGCAAAGTTTAAAGAGCTGGGCGACTGCCTAGCTAGGATTGGCGATGCAACACAGAGATATATACGCATGCAGTGTAATACAACGACACAACCCTGCACTATTGGTAACAAGAAGGTCAGATTAAGCTATTAAATGGTTACAAGCTCATAGGACCAAAAAAAAAAAAAAAGATACAGAGGCTGGATAAGAAAGAGATCTATTGTAACATGTAAACGCTCTTCCAGCTCAAGCACACACGGAGGAGGCCCTGTGGAAAAATCAACAACTTAAGTATAGAGATTAGCTTTTGCCCTTTAATATATTGGGGTGTTGTTTGGGATATGATAGCCCTCTTGATTGCTGATTTAAACATTTATTGTTTGTGGCTGCTGTAGCTGCTTGGGGTATGGGGTCCAGAGAGGTTGGGGAGGGGGGGTGACGGATACCCTGACATTTGGGTGAGGCCTGATGTACAGAGCAAACTGCCAGACCCATCCTCCGAGGCAGTCTATGCACCCAGAGAGTGGCACATGCACAAAATGAGGTTCCGTTTATACATGAAGTGTGCAACCCTCCTGCAGTGCAAAGTTCAGCAGCATGGAAGAGAGGGAGCCCCAGATGAGTTAAGAAAGTTGGATGCGATCGAGAGCGCAGTTTTTCTGGATGTTTTTGGCCTGCTGGAAGTAAGGAAGTCGCCAACGGAGGCTGGACCTCCCTTGCCATTTTTTCCTGATTACTGTCCTGATGACAGCGAGAGGATGTCTGCTGGGTCGCCAGGAGTGCCTCAATTGGATGGTGGAGCTGAATTTCTGGAGGGGAAAAAGTGACTCGGGGTATAGAGAATGTGAACCTACTGATGAATTCCTTGTCGCCCTAGATGAGGTTTGAACACTCCAAGAAGGGCAGAGTGCCCTGGCAAGCAGGGTTGTTTTCTGCCCCCAACTGCATGGTAATGCAGAAGATGCTAGAGAGTGGATACAAGAGGTGCATGTTTGACTGGGGTTTTATACAGACTGGGAGGGATTTCAACCCCACGGCAGGCGGGGACCCAATAAAACTGTGCTGCGACCTGCCCGTACATTGCCGTGAGCTGTGGATGCGAGAATCCAGGCTGAGACTGATTGCTCATGCAAAGACTGATGGCTTTCGCATTCAGTTTTTACTTTCGCTTCCAGCTTTCACCATAGGCACTCAACATGAGTATGTCATTTGCCTCAATAAAGTCTGCGTTCTGTGCATAGTGAAGGGTTATTTCCAGCCACCAAGTGCTGACATGGCCAAGTATAAATCCAGCTATGAGCCTCTGTGGGTAGGCAGGGAAAGCAGCCGCTGGATTGCCTCCTGGAGTCATAATAGCCCGGAAGAAAGAAACAGCTGGTGTAGCTGGCTATAAGTCATGACAGGGGGCAGACTGCGGAGAAGGGAAGGGTTGGTGAATGGAGCACAGCAGGGAAGAGCGCCTGCCCATTTATTAGGCTCTACATGCTAAACATGTGGGTCGGGGCTGCACGGACTGAACCCAGACTCCAGGGGGCTGTTGTCTCATTTCCTAACACCCCGAGTGAGTGAGCGTGTGTGTCTGAGAGAGAGCGAGTGTGTGTGAGGGACAGACTTTGTGTGTGTGTGTGTGTGTGTGTGTGTGAGAGGGAGAGCATTTGTTAAAGAAAGTGTGTGTGCACGTGTGAGAGTGTGTATGAGATGGGACAGACGGACACAGGGCTGCCCCCTTCCCCCCCGCGAGCTGCTCCAGGGTCGCATCCACCTGCTCCCAGCCCTGACTGGGTCGGAATCAGGTGGACACGATAGGTTCCCCAGCCATGGCCCGCCCACCCACGCACACCATAGAGTTGCAGGCTAGAACGTCGGCATTGCTGTCGTGTCGTCCAGGGCAACAGCCGGCTGGAAGCAGAGCAGCACTGTGGGCCCGTGCATTAAACGAACAGCTGCTCCACTCCGGGCTGGCACCCAGGTTTGGACAGCCTGCTCCACCAACGGCAAAGCAGGCTGACTTGGCCAGCGCCGGGACAGCCCATCTGTCTAAGAACACCCAGTGAGAGTAAATGAGTGTGTGTGTGTGAGAGAGAGAGAGTTGCCAAATTTCCTTTGATTTGATGGAATGGGGAACCTCTAGTCCCTGGGCCAAATCCGGCCTGTGGCAATTTTTTTAAAAATCTGACTACTTACCAGTTTCTTGAACTGGTGCATGGATCCAACCCTTTCCCTCAAACAGAGCTGACCTTACCGCAGGGTGACCCCAGCATGGCTATTCTCCCTACTTCTGGGGGGCCTCACAGTGGCTCCCATTTTCACCAGGGCCCCAAATGCCACCACTTCTGTGGCCTTTGGGCAGGCCACGGAGGAAGGGGTGGGGCCATTAGGGGGCCCACATTTTATCTGTTCCCTGGGCCCCACATATTCTAAAGCCAGCCCTGCCCTCAACTACTGAAAGAGTGGGTTGCAGGGGAAGGGGGCAGAGATGAGGACCTGCATCACACAAATCCGTGATCTGGACTCTCCTCTTAAGCCCCCCAACTCCACCCCCAACTCCTATCCAACTCACGGAGCTTGTACTAATTAATTTTCAAAGTGGCCTGTGGGAAGAAAAAGGTTAATTGCATTTTCCCCATCGTTGCCAACGTGGTCAATGCAGTGAACTCAGGTCTCTACGGATGGGTTATTTTGGCGCAGAAGTGCAGTGAAGTTCTGCCACTTTTACAGGCCTATAAGGGAAAGGAAAATGTACTCAAAACTGCTGCTAAGTCTGCTACCAATTTAAAAAGGGGAGCAATAATTTGGGAGAGGGTGGAGAATACTGTTAGCTTGGTGGGAAGGTGTTATCTTGGGGAGGGTGGAACAGGGCTCAGGGGGATTGCTGGCTTGAGGGAGAGCAGGTATGCAGCTGGCTTGAAAGAGGGAAGAATGGGACATGGGAATGGCTCATGTGGGGAGTTACTTGCTTGGGGATGGGGGAAATGGGACATGGGTCTGGCTTGGGGAAGTGGACACTGGCAGGAGGGATGGTGCATGGGACTATGCTTAGGGGAGGTTACTGGCTTGTGGAGGGGGAATGGGACATGAAGTGGCTCAGGGAGGGGAAATGAGGCATGGTTCTGGCTTGTGGGGTGTGTGGTTTTTGGCTCAGAGGTGAGTCATTGGCTTGTGGACAGTGGGATCCCTAGGTGGGAGTGGGGCATGGGGCTGGTTCAGGGAGGGCACTGGCTTGCGGGAAGAGTTACTGGCTTAGGGAGGGGGGGAAATAAATGACCCATCATTTCTCCCAGGCTGAGCTGGGCTCTCCTAGGCTGGGCCTGGCTGCTGTACTGGAGACTGCAGTTCTGATGCAGCCGCATCCCTTGAAACAGACTCCCCGAGCTGAGATTGAGAGACCAGGCGAGCTCCAAACTGGATATGTGCTGTGGTTTGGGGGGTCCAGTTCAAGACCTCAGATATGTTTTGGGGGAAATGTTGGCTTCACTCAGAACCCAAATACACAGACCAAGCACTTGCGTTTTGAATAGGGAAGCCAAAAAGGGCTTCTGAGGGGGTGGTATTTGTGTTTTATCAAAACCCGAATGCCCAGTCGTACTTATTTTTGATCTGGCCACCCTAGTGTGTGTGTGTGAGACTCAAACAGAGGGGTAGAGAGAGTGGGGTTGTGTTGGTCCCAAATATGGGCAGGAGAGACAGAATAGCGTGGAGATGTCTTTTACCGGACCAATTCAAGCTGTCAGAGGTGCGCAAGCTTTCAGACCTCACGGAGTCCTTCGTCCGAAAGCTTGCGCACCTCCACCAACTTGAGCTGGTCCAATAAAAGATATCCCCATGCTATTTTGTCTCTCTTCTCATACAGAGGGAGCATTTGGTTTAACTAGGGCTTCCACCTCTTGCAATTTGACCATGAGACCCCCCCATAGGCCAAAATGGAAGTCAAACCGTGAGAAGTAGCAACCCTAAAGGTACAGGATGGCATTTGTTGGTGGGAGGGGAAGACCCGTGTGTCTCAGACCCAGGCCTGCTGGGCTGTAATTTGGGGAGAGGGAGGAAGAGGAAGAAGAGGGTCCACTCCATGTGTGTCCCAGCCCCAAGCTCACCTCTCCCCGGGGCTGGGCATCCCTGTGCTGTGTCCGGCAGGTTCGCCACCAGCTTCTCCTACTACGGTCTGGCCATGGACCTGCAGAACTTTGGAGTCAGCATCTACCTGATCCAGGTGATCTTTGGTGCCGTCGACATCCCGGCCAAACTCATCGGCTTCCTGGTGATCAGCTTCCTGGGCCTGCGCATCACCCAAGCGACCTCCCTCATCCTGGCTGGACTGTCCATCCTGGCCAATATCTTTGTGCCCCCAGGTAAGTGCTGGCACTTTACTCCTTTTGGGCAGCACAAGTGGGGGGCCTCAGGGGCGGCAGGTTGCTGGCAAGGCCTAATCCGTAATTACACTGACCCACCTTAGGAGGCCCCCAGGCTCATGGCTGGTCGGTGCTTCTGCCTGCCGTAAATTGCATCGGAAAGCAGGAGGTGTTAATACAAAACACGGTGAAGGCATGTATAGTTTAGTCAGCCACAGGCAGGGGATGTCTGTCCTCCCCACGTAATGCTTGCCGCTCTCCCATCTGCCTAGCACGGGGGCAAGTCTTACAATTGGCCATGGAAACCCACGGACTGAACACTGTTTTGTGGAGCTTTGGTCCCTCCAATGAGATGATGGGTATCAATAAACATGACACTGGCCCGATTCACCCACTCTGGCCCACCCGGGTCAGTGCTGAACCCCACCCATCTGTTCTGGGCCCACCATACATGGGCCCAGTTCAAACCCCAGTGGGGTTGGCAGACGGGCTGGAAACATGGGCCCGAAACGAACCGCACCCACGGTCCAGCCCCTGAGCCACCCAGACAAGCCAGAACAGGGCGAACCGAACAGGCACGTCTGGTTTTGCGTCCACCTAGCCCAGTGTGAGGGGTCACCATGGCAACCAGCCGTGGCTGCCTGTTATTGGCAGCCATGGCTGTCCGTCGCGGCAGGGGGCGGGGCGCCGGCCGCGGCACAGGGGAGGAGCCAGCCGGCTGTACGTTGCTCCCAGCTGGGTCAGGCCAGGCGAAGGTTTGGTTCTGTCCCTCGACCTGACCTGGCCAGGAGTGACGAGGGCATCCATCCCACCCCCAGACGTGCAGCCGCAACAGCAGCTGGATCCACTGCTGTTGTGTTAAGTACCACAAGATCAACTAATGTAACATGTAGCGTAGCCCCGATTGGGCGCCCTGCATTTTGTGGATGGGGAGGGAGGGAGGTATGTTGGCAGACTGGGCAAGAGCCCCAAAATGTGGCTTTAGTGTAGGTAGATAGGCCCACCCATGGTTCTGGCCCTGCTCACGCCCCAGGTGTTTCCTGCAGTACTCTGGGTGGGGGCTGAGGAGTATTGCTGTTCTGGTCTGTATCCATACCTAGCAGTGGAACATTGAGCAGCAGCAGTGACAGGCTCTGTGGGTCTACTCTGAATACCCCACCCCAGATGCTTTGTGGGGTCGAGGTGTCTTTGCAGGGGTCAACGGGCAGGCCATGTTCTGACCTCGGCAAGTGCCCAGCAACCCTCATGGGCAAAAGCTGCCACCACCCAGGGGTGCCCGATGGCCTCAATGCCAGGAGCTCTTCTGGGCTTGTCAATCCCCTCTAGCGAGGCAAGAGGAAGCGGGGGAAGCAGGTCTTCAGGAGTGGCTGGGGAGGCAGAGAGTGGGCAGGGAAGGCTGCAGCAGGGGGCACGTGCAGACAGCCCCCTACTTTGCCTCTTTGCAGGCCATCGAGAAATGCTGTCCCCCAGCCTTAGCCTGGCTACAGAGGGAAGGGAGGGGCATTATTAGCCCTACTTGACAGTGGTGATGGCAAAGCCAGGCTAAAGGCCTGCACAGTCCTGAGGTGCCCACTGGGAGCCTGAGCCCCAGCCCCACTGATCTCCTTCCCCCCTCTCCCCAGAGCTGCAGACACTGCGCACGGCCTTTGCCGTGTTCGGGAAGGGTTGCCTGGCCACCTCCTTCAGCTGTGTCTTCCTGTACACGGGCGAGCTCTACCCCACGGTGATCAGGTACAGAGCAGAGACACCCACCGGGCCTGGTAAAACTGCTCAAAGTGCTGGAGCGCTAGGCTAGGCCTGACTTGGGGAGGGGGGCGTGATGGGGCAGGCTGAGAGCCAGGGCTGAGCTCTAAGGAGCCACGGGAGGGACTTCCATAGAACCAAGCCAAGCTGGAGAGGCCAGAGGGCAAGGGGGGTGGGGGGAAAGAGAGAACGGAGGGAGGGAGACACAGAGTGTTAGGAGATAGATGGAATTATGTATATAATGACAGCAGTATGATGGGCACTGAACAGTCATGGTTAGAAACAGGTCCCTGCCCCAACGGGCCTACAGTCTAGAATGGAGAAGAGTGGGGGAGACAACAGGGAGGAGGAGAACATAGGGAGAGACAGGGAGACATCCAAGAAGTAGCCCTGAGCATCATTCGGTGGGTGGGGAAGCTCTATAAATAAAATGATGATGACAATGATGATTGATGATGATGAAGATGACAGACAGACAGACAGATTAGATATGATGGGGGAGGGATAGTCAATACTGTATGAACAGCTGAGAGACCAGGTCACCCCCGCGAGGGTAACCACAGCTTGGTAACCCCTCCCAGTCCCTGAAGGCTCTCTCCATCCTACGGCAGGCAGACAGGGATGGGGCTGGGCAACACCCTGGCCCGCATGGGGGGGATCGTGGCCCCGCTGGTGCATATGACCAGGGAGTACCTGCCATCCCTGCCGCTGATCATCTACGGAGCCACCCCCATCCTCTCGGGCATCGCCGCCTGCTTCCTGCCGGAGACCCGTGACGTTCCCCTGCCGGACACCATCGCGGACGTGGAGAGCCAGTGAGTCACAGCTGCAGGACCCGAGTGCCCCTTTCGGGAGGCCATGCCAGCGCCTGTGCCTCTTTCCCCTTCAGTGCTGTACCCACTCTCTTTTCTTCCCCAAGGCTTCTTTAAAAACAGCAACCGAGGGTGTTAGCAAATGAGACGGTAGCTCAGACCAGGTGGGAGTCCACCCGCTCCTTTATAAGGCACATACACCCCCCCGCCATGTGGCCGCCACCCACTGGACACGCAGCCCCCACTCATGGTAGGGTCCCAGAGTACGCGTTGCACGCTATGCGGGTGAACGTGGGCTAACGTACGCCCTCATGCCTGCCTCCCATCAGTTAGGTTGCACACCACCTCCACACATGGACAGGTCCGCCAGCACCGTAGAGTCGTGGGTGAAAAGTCTAGAACGTTGAGGAGCAACCCCTTCTGGCTCCATTCTCCACTCTCGCTCTCATAGTTGCGCGCGTAACGTCAGCCTTAAACGCCCACCACACCATTTTCAAACGCGTTCTCCCAGCTCTTCCTGGTTGGCAGTACGTGCCTGGCAGGGCTTGCTCTTTCCCAGCGGTTGCGTTCTCTGTAATGACTTGCGGACGATTGCTATGGCTCAAGCCAACGGCTAAGCAACAACCAGTACTGCTAAGACCACCGGGCAATTGCAGTCGCTCTCTGTCTACTGATCTGCCTACCAGCACTGCATTCCCTGGATCGAGGAAGAGACCAAAGCCTTCCAAAGCCTTCATCACTCTATGAGGGGAGCAGAAGGGCCAGTAGGCCCTGGTGAGGTGCTACAGTAATGAGGCGGTGTTCCAAGAGATCTTGGACCAAGTGGCAGGACTACACCTGGGATATGAACCAGTGCTGCCAACGGGCCAAGGACGTGAGGCACAAAGAGATTTGGGACAACAACCCTGCCTCTAGTCGAGGGAGGCAAACATCGACCTATTACGAGCTCCTTGACCGGTTCTTCCTTGTGGATGGAGTCATCGTTACATCCTGCCTGTATAGCTACAGGTACGCCTTCACAAGGGTCCGGAAGAGAATAGATATAGCTCCCCCTTGCCCGCTCCTGCTACAACCACTCCTGCTCTCCCCACAGAAGCCACAACAACTGGTGAACAACCCGCCATGCCTGTCCCCGCCCAGGAGCCAGCAGGGGTCTACATAATCTCGCGGTGTATCCCCTCAAGCTTGAGAGTCAGCCCTTGCTCAAGGAGACATCCAAGGTTCTGGTTGAGGGCACGGAGGACCTGGATGCCACCTTGGTAAAGGAGGCAGAGGAGAACAGTGAGTTAATGCACCAGAGGTGTGTGTGTATTTGTGTTTACAAGCTGTATGATAAAGTTTTCCATTTATTGCTATCTAAATATGATTATTTGTTGTTTATGTGTTGACAGGTAGCGATATGGCTCTCATCGATCACCCCTATACAGTTTGGGAATCTCTCCCACCAAAAGCTCTCCATTACCTCCGTGGGGTTCAGCCAGCTGCACCGCCTGGTCCAGGGTCACTTCCAAAATGGCTTTGCAAACCTCCACTAGTACGGTGCCCACCATGGATGTTCCACTGTCAAATTGCCGTGCGCTAGAGCAGCAGGAGTCTGGAGTGGTGAGCTTCCAAATGGGGATGGCCAATGCGCTTCTCCGTGGGGATGGGCAACCGCATCATTGTGCTCGGATTCTCCAGTGGTAACCTGAGAATCTCAGCTATCTGCAGGACGAGGTGACAGGGCATCCTGAAGTTTGTGACCCGCTCAGCGTCTCCCCAAGAGGCCAGTACATTCTCCCACCAGTCACTAAGGGTGCGCATGTCATTTTCACATATATCAATAACGAAAATGAAAATTGTTGTTTTCGTTATTGCAATAACGAAAATGACAAAAAATAATAATGAAATCAATAATGACAACTAGGGCTAAGATTCTGTCATGGTTTTTTTTTCTAAAAAGTCATGACTAGGTCATGGTAGAAAAGATAAAAAGTCACGGAAAAGTCATGGGTCAAAAAAAGTTCCATTTTAACTTTTATTCAATGTTTCTTAACATAATATTATTAGATTGTAAGCCTGGGGCAGGAGGAAAGGCCCCCTCTGTTTTCCTTATCTCATTTAGACTGAAAGCCCTAGGAAGGAGGAAAGGGAAACCCCCATCCCTTTCCCTTATCTCTCTGTGAATGAAAACCCCAGGCGGGGGAAAGGGAACCTGCTCTCTCCCTTAGGGCGCTTTTAAACGAGACAAAAATGGCGGCTGAGCCCTTTAACAGTCGCCATTGACACTGTCCGTTTAAATGCCCAACGCGGAGTGCAGCCGAGTCTCCCCCACGTCAAGCCGGCCCGGCGATCCTGCCCCCTTCAAGGCGGATCGCCGATGTGCCGGCTTTAACCCGCACTTCCAGGTTCCCTGGCAGAGTGCGCATGCGCAGAAGGACGCGCATGCGCACATACTCTCTACGCCGTGACTGATGCTCTTCTGAACATCAGACACGTCGTAGAGAGGAAGGCGGGGGGGAGATGCAGCAGAATGAACGACCCCACCTGTGAGTGGGATCGTTTAAAAGCGCCCTTAGATTGAACCACCCAGGAAGGAGGGAGGGTAGAGCAAGGCATGAGGAAAGACAGAGGAAATGCTGCCGTCTCCGCGGCAGCCGGCACTGAGCGTGGTATCCACGCTGCCCTTCTGGGCAGAACTTCTCAAGCTCTGCCTTCTGCCTCTAACCACACCGTGCTCTGAAGGGGAGGGTTTTGGGGAACACCGGAGACATCAGTGCGGCAGCCGGTGCTGACTGCAGTCTCCATGCCGCTCTTGTCGGCAGCACTTCTCATTTCGGCGGCGCCTCTCTTCTCCGGGGTGAGTCAGAGGCGGCTCGTCCGGTGTTTTTAAGGCAAAAGTAATGGAAAAGCTGTAAAAGTCACAGTGAGGGAGGAAATTCACTAAAAACGTGACTACTGTCACTACCGTGACAAAATCTTAGCCCCAATGATAACTAAAGTCATTATTGATTTTGCTATTGCCTGTCAGCCTGGCAGGTGTTTTTTGGAGGGAAATGTGGAGAGGAGAGGAGGGATCAGACATCTCGGAGCCAGAAACAGTGTTGAACTCTTGAACTGGGAGGGGAAGGACCTGATGGATGTATCTGTGGCCAATGAGCAGCACAAGCAGATCCCAGCAATTGAATGGCACCCTGTGATTCCTCAGTGCCTCTGCCTCCCAGAACCAATCAGGAGGGCTCTGGGGGAGGGCACTGCAACCCGTAATATTGTAGGACTGGGCTGCTTCACTCTGTGTTAGCTCTCTTGCTTATTAGGGTGCATTTGCAGAAGCTGCTGTTGCTTGCACTAGAAATCGTCCCTTTCCTTTTCCCTTCCCCTGTCTGTCTCCCCCTGTCCATATATTATATAGATATTAGTTGTATATATATGAGTTTTCCTTTTCCCTTCCCCTGTCTGTCTCCCCCTGTCCATATATTATATAGATATAGATATTAGTTGTATATATATGTAGATTAGATATTTAGATACTAGGCTGTTTTATTATATATATTTGGATTATAGGATAGGAACATTTTGTATTATAGATAGCTTAGATTTTGAGTACAATAAAACTACATAAATAAAACTACATACATGTACAGTATATATTATTGTGTGCAGTTCTTTCTGCATCACAATGAGAAGGGGAAGGAGTTCAACTTCTGACAGTAATTCTTCATTGGCACATAAAATCGATACCGATACCAAAAATAAAATCTTCGTTTGAAATCCGTACCAATAACGACAGCAATAACAAAAAACGACATTTCGTTATTAACAAAAAGAAAAATGACACATTTTAAGAACGAAAATGATAATGAAAAACGACATGGGTCCCTACCAATCAGTTACTTTCTCCTTCACCCAGACCAGCCTCTTGGTGGGTACAGCCCTCTGCATGGTGTCGGTGACTGAAGCCACGTCTCCTGACAGGTACCTCTCTGCACAAATCAGCGCCCCTTGCATGGCTTTGATCCTTCACAGTTGTCACCAGAGGTAGACAAGTGCGCTGAAGCGGGAGCCACCTCCATGGTGTGCTAGGCCCCACTATCCCAGCCAGAGACTGAGCAAGAGATTTTTTGTGCCTTGACATCACATTGTGCCAACGACAGCAGAAAGTCTGGATCTGTTGGATCGCTCACAAGTTCTACTCAGGCCTGGAAGGCCTGAAGCTCCATTATGAACACAAGAAACATCTTGGTATGTGTCTCCATTGCTGCGGTTCTGGTGTCCGTGAGCGCTGCAGATTATGGGCCAAATGTTTTGAACAGCTGAAAAAGCTGGGTGTCTGCCTAGCTAGGATTGCCTGTTTACTACACGTGAGCAGATACTATTGGGCATCCGTCCTTACAGGACTGGCTGTGCACCAAGTGTGAGCTGCTATTGGCTGCTGTTGGTTACAGGCTTGCTGTTGGTTGAAAACGTTTTTGCAAAGCTTATGCTGGGTGTGTGTGTTGCAAACTGGCACTGCCAGTCCAGGGGCTAAACAGCATAGAGGCATGTCAGTGCACGCACCAACTCAGCTAAAAATGTTACAGATGTTAGCATCCAGAAGCAAGGAATTTTTTAATGAGGGGTGGGAACCACTCAATGTTAAGAAATGGACAAGCGGGGGATCTTCAAGGAAGTGAAAGTCACTGTGCTTGGAATGTATCTGGGAGCAGAGCTGCCCATTGGTAAAAGCTACTCAAATTTTTTATTATCCTTTGAAAGTAACAGTTTTGACTTGCAACAAGCACGAAGGTTCATATAACGCCATAGAAAGCTATTCCTGCAGGTTGTTTGCCTGGGAAAGCCAAATGGCTTTTGTCTGTGGGTTCAGTGGCCACCTAGTGTATAAGGCCAGAAAAGTTGAGGGCTGATGGATAGGCCTGATGTACAGAGAGAACTGTCAGACCCGTCCTCCAAGGCAGCCTGTGCACTCATAGGGTGGCACGTGCACAGAACGGGGTTCTATGTGTGTATGATGGAGTGCAGACACCGCGCAACACAGCTGCAGTTCCAAGTTCAGCAGAACAGAAGAGTGGGAACCCCGGATGAGACGAGACAATGGGATGTGAATGAAACTGCAACTTTTTTGGACATTTGCACACTGCCAGAAGTAGGGCAGTCACTAACGGAGGCTGGACCTATCCTGTCATTGTTTTTCATCACCGCCCTGATGACAATAGGAGGATACCTGCGGGGCCACCAGGAGTGCCTAGACAAGGTATAGCAGACTCTCTTCAAGGAAACAAGTGGCTCAGGCAGTGGTGGACTGGGACCTAAAATCACTTCTGGCATTTTCAGTAACCTGGCCCCTCTCATTAGAAAAATGCGATATTTACAAAAACCACACAACCACCATTCCCTTTTAAATGTGGGGGTGGGGGGAGGATTGCCCCTGAAGAGTACCAGACCCTCTGGCATTTGCCAGAACTGCCAGATGGCCAGCCTGCCACTGGGCTCAGGGGGCAGGGAATGTGAACTGACTGAAGGGAAGTTTGTTGCCCTATCGGAGGTTTGGACACTCGTAGATGTGCAGCGCGCCCTCGCGAGCGGGGATGCTTTCCGCCCTCACTGTAGCGTAATGCTGATGATAGAGAAGGGGTACGAGAGGCGGGGGTTTTATGCAAACCGAGAAGGATTTCCAACACCACGACTGGTGAGACCCCCAATAAAACTGTGCTTCTGCCTGCTAGTCCGTCGCTGTGAGCCGTGGATGGGAGAAACCGGGGGGGAGGGGGGTGACAACGTGCTTTCTATTTCAATTTTCCCTAGAGGCCCTCAGTAAAGTGTGCGATTTGCTGAATAAACTCGGCATTATGTGCGGAGCAAAAGGTTATTTCTAGTCGCCAAGCGCTCATGGGTGTAAACCCAGGGATGAAACTTGGGGGGGAGGGGCAGTAGGGTGGCCACCTATGAAAATGTTTAGGGAACACTTATGAAAAATACATGTTGCAGGGCCCGCATTGGCACCTCACCAGCGCAGGCTCGCAATGTGTATTTTTCATGTGTTCCTTCAAAATGTGCATGGGTGGCCAGCCTAGTGAGTGGGGAGAGCAGGCGCTGGAACTCCCAGAGTCGTAGTTCGGAAAAAAGAAACAGCTGGTGCGGCTTCTTCCTCATGGTTCGCCGCGGCTGCGAGACGTCATAGGGGTGGAGCACGGCGGGGAAGAACGCCTGCCCGTGGATTCGTTTGGTCACGCTAAATTTGGGAGTGGGGGCTGCATGGACTGAACCGGACTCTAGGGGGCAGGCGTCTCGTTTGTTAACACCCAGAGGAGATAGTCCCTCCGTTGTCTCTCTCCAGGGTTCTTCAAACGCTCAGCTGATTAAACACTAGTCTCTCCCTTGTAGCCAGGGGTTTAACCCCGCCCAGGTTATCGGGTGTCCTCTCTTTCCCCGACACCTGTGCAGTTTCCTGTCTCTCTCACTCCCCCTCAGCTCACTACTTCAACTGTCTACCCTTCCCTGTACAACCTCACCTGCAGTTCCCCATAAAGGGGCAATACACTTTGTTACAAGTACATCGCTACCTTGTAGACATTTCTATCTGCAGCAGACCAGCACCAGTCTCCCCATTCTACAGGAAGGAAACTGAGGCACTGGGGCGAGGAGGGGGAGTTTCCAGGCCATTGCCATCTTGGGCGGGTGCGTGGGAGTTTGAGAAATGCTGAGGGTTATCTGTAATCCAAGAAGTTTAGGATCTGCTGGTCGGGCCCCTCCTGCCTCCCCACCACCACACACACACACAGGGGCTAAGCATGTGTTTGGCACAGGCATTAAAAGCCTCCAGCCAGCCAGGGTTCGGCCTGTTCTCATCTGACGGGAATTGCCTCTGGCAGTGTAGGATTGCAGTCTGGGAGGGGAGTGCTCTGCACAGCCAATGGGATGCTGGCAGTGCTGTGGCCAGCCAATGAGATGCCAGCACTGTCAGCCACTGACATCTATTCCATGTTGGCCCCCACCAGAGCTGACAAAGTGCCCCCACAAGAGGCCTTTGTGCTGTTTCATTTGGTTCTTTATAAGGCATGAGAGGTCCAACATTGAGAGAGTGGCATGCTGGGAAGCCCATTTGCATGCAAAACCTTGAATAATTTGCATCATTTAATTTGCATTAGGGATTAGGCTCATGAAATCTGGGTCTCCAGGTCACAGAATGTGGCTACTTTTTTGGAGAGTACAGTCTTTTCCCCATTAAGAGCTTGTTCCTACAAGCATTTTTTGCTGGAAATAAGTACCTCTTACCTTGCTTTAGCCTCTCCCTTTGTTCCCACCAGCTGCAGCTGAATGTCAAGTTAACAGAGCTCTAACCTCTTCTGAGAATTGGGGTTAAAGCAGGGGGGAAATGCCTATCTGGGTAGCTTTTGAAGTCTGTCCTGGACATTCATGCTGCTTTCTTTACAGCCCCCACCCCTGCGCTGCCTTTCCCCACCTTCCACAATTCAGACAGAACTAAAAAACAAATCACTCAGGAGGAAACTGCTGCTGTCAAAGGGAGGAGATGGGGAATGGGAGCCATTTAGTGCCTGCTTCCCCCTGTTTGTGGGAATGGGAGGTGGGCATGGCTCTGCCTCTCTGTCATAGGGGTGCCGGGCAGCCGGGGCTGTTAGTGCAAACAATCTGCTGTTCCCTTCACTTTCTAGGAACCCATCGCATGAGCGGAGAGACGAGAATGGGAAGGACAAGATTCCCCTGGAAGCTGGAGCCGTCAAGGAGATTAGAGAAAGCAAAGCCCTACTCTAGGCTCTGGGGATCAACGAGCCAGGGAGAAGGAGGAAGAGTGTGGGATGAGTCCCCAGGGGGCTCATTCGGAAGGGGGGGAATCAAGGCCTGCAATGTACCAACCAACTAATAAAACCCCTGTGCCTTCCAGTGCCCAAGCTGGGACTCTGAATTCGGGGGGTGGGGGGGGGGGAGGTTTCCCAAACTATGGATCACCCAGATGGAAGATACGACTCTCTAGACCCCACACTTCCTAGAAGCCTCGTTGCATGGGATCCTGGTAGCAGCAGCCCCAGCAATAGGAGGCTGCCACTGCCTCCTCCAAGGCCACCGCTGCTGCTGTCTCTGCTTTCAGGGCCCAAAGCCGCTACTGCAGACCGCCGGGGATTCTGGGACGTGATGGCAGCTCCCCCAGCAACTGCAGCAGTGGCTTCCCCGGGCCTCGTAAAGTCTAAGAGAGGTCCTGGCCCCCTGTGGATGTTGCTAACACAAGGCTCCCTGCATTGCCAGTGGGGAGGGCACGCCTACTCTAAACAGGAGCTCTCTCTGTAGCAGGAGGGGCGGGAGATGGAGGCGAATGGGCCAGGATGGAGGGGGAGTCTGGCTTAGGGTGGCCAGATAATCAAATTTTAGAGGACTCATGAGAAATACAGGTTGCAGGGCTGCATTGGCACCAGTGCAGCCCTGCAACCTGTATTTCTTATAAGTGTCCTCTAAAATTTGCACATCAGGCCACTCTAGTCTGGCTGGGGTTCAGGGAGGCAGCAGGCTGGGCAAGGGGCAAGCCAGCTAGGGCTAAGGCCAGGGCTGGGGGGAGAAGGAAGCAATGGGTTGAGCTGGGGTTAGTAAAGAGGGGGGAAGGGGAGACATTCAGCCACCAGGGGGGTCATGGAATAATTTAGACATGAGCTTGAAAGGTTGAGTGACCCGCTGGCCTAGGTTATCAGACAGTAGGGATGGGTGAACAGATCGCGGTTCGGGTTCGTGCGTTCGGGTTCGTGCATTCAGGTGGTTCGCTGATTTCAGGTTCGGCCGTTCAGTTTGGCCGTTGGGGAAAAAATAATCGCGAGCGCACGGGAAGCCGTAATCGTGCCGGAAACCGGAGATTCGAGTGCATGCGGAGCTGTGTGGCGAGCAAGTGTGTGTTTGACTGGGTGGCTGTTCAGTTTGTGTGTTTTGGCTGTGTTTGTGTTGGGTTTGGCTGTGCTGTGTGTTTGGGTGGTTGGTGAGTGTTGGTGTGTGTTGTGGGTGACTTTTTTGGGTGTGTGTTTAAAAAAAAAAATGAAGAAGGCTGCAGTTCTGATCACCTGGCTGGGGGCCAACTTGCTGATCGAGGAGGAGGAGGAGGAGGAGGAGG
>QEPC01008495.1:788583-810040 GCA_003113815.1 Sphenodon punctatus
AGAAAAGATTACACACTAGTTAAAACCAGTACGATGTTGCTTTCACACTGCTGTTAAGTGCGGATTTATTGAAAACGGACAGCAAAAAGGTAGGTTTGAGTAGTTTTTCAACACGCATTGCTTTAGTGCGATATTGACTCCATTTAATCGAATTTAGGTGTTCAGACAGGCATGAAACATTCGTTTTTTTAAAAAAATCGCACAAATCAGAACGTCTGAATCCCCCCTTAGTTTGTCAATTTGCTCTAGAAGCTCTCCCCCCCCTCTGAACATTTTCTAGCAACACTTGGGACTCTTGCAAAGGACTCTGCCAAGAAGGAAGTTTTCACAGTGGGTAGTGCTAGCCCCACCCTCACCCACTCTTAAACTTGTCTTCCTGGGGGGGTTGCTGCCGCTGTTGGGGAGCGGTGCTGGGAGCTAGGCCAGAGCTTCCTTCATGGGTAAACCCTGCCCTCCACCCTGGGGACCCTTGCCCTTAGGAGGGGCCCATAAGTGAGACATGAACCCGGGCCCAGCACAGCCTTGCAGTTGCTACACCACTGCGTGTATGTGTGTGCATGAGTGTGTGCATGAGTATATGTGTGCGTGCATGTGTGCATGAGTGTGTGCATGTGTGTGTGCATGAGTGTATGTGGCATGCATGTGTGCATGTGTGTACATGTGTGCATATGTGTGTAAGCGTGTGCATATGTGTGTAAGCGTGTGCATATGTGTGTGCATGAGTGTATGCATGTGTGCATGAGTGTATGCATGTGTGCATGAGTGCGTGCGTGTGTGCGTGCATGCGTGTGTGCATGTGTGTACGCGTGTGCATATGTGTGTGTGTGCATGAGTGTATGCGTGTGTGCATGCGTGTGCGCATGTGTGTACGCATGTGCATATGTGTGCACGTGTGTGTGTGTGTGTGTGTGCGTGTGCATGCTCCCCCCACCTTGATAACTTTTGATTCCTAAGGCCAATTTCAACCAAATTCAGTAGATGGGCAGAAAACCTAAAGGTAAGTAGCGACCCCCAAAATCGTATCAGTTGGTGTGCGTGGTGATGAGATACGGCACCTTGACTAACCAAAAAAGCCCATTGCCTCACATGGACCATTGTCCCCTCTCAGGAAACCTGGCATCAGTGTGATTCCCTTTTCTCTTACTCCCGCTCTGTGTTTTGTGCCCTGGTTCCCATTCAGCTCCTTCCCCTGGTTGTCCAATGCTCTCTCTCCAACCCTGTGGATTTTGTTTGCGACACGTCCCGGCTTTGGGCTTTGGCAAGCCGGTAACTGGCAGGCGAAGGAGCTGCCAGAGCCAGTGGCTGGCAGGGGAGGGGAGGCGAGACACATTCACACTGGGAATAAATGAAAGGGGTGGGTGGGGGGTGTTGGCCATAGAAGCTGCTTCCCAAGAGAGGGCTCGGATTCACCGTCTCTCTAAAGATTTGGATGGGGCACTTGTTTCTGAAAGACACGGGGGCTGGGGGAGCCTCACAGAAATCTCTGGCAGAAGATTTCAGGCCTGCGTTCGGGCCAGGGACCAGACTCTTCTGGCTTTAGAGGCTGGGATCTCAGACACTGAGCAGTGACCAAGGACGTGCCCCTAGGGCCCAACATCCCCCTGACCACCAGCACAGACACACACAGAGAGAAGAATAGGTGCCCCTGGCCCTCGAAGCGTCAGGCCCCCGCGTTGCCACACGCTGCACTTTGCCCCACTTTTCGTGAATGGCTGGATTGCATCTCCCTTCCCCTTTGAGCTAATCCTTCAAAGCCCCATTAGGACTTTAACCCCAGGAGACCGATGGGGCCTTACATAATCCCTGCACGGAGACCCTCGCAGCAGCCCAAACCAGTTCCCGGAGGCCAAACAACAACCACCCAAAAAATAATAAGCCCCCCTCCCCGCGCAGCGTCCCAGATGAAACAGCCCGGCCGAGGTGACTGGAGTTCACGCCACAGGTCGCTCAGCTGTTCTGCTGAGGAGCCGGGATCCTTGCTCGCCGCGCCGCTGGGCACGGGTGCCAGGATGACAGCACCGTTCCAGCTGCACATTCAAAGACTCTGACCCTGAATCGAGAAAGGCCGCAGGAACGGAAAGTTTCCCAAGGCGATGGGCTGAGCCGCTCTCCTGAATGAAGGGGAGGCTGAGCTTGGACCCAGCTCGCCGGAAAGGACTGGGGGCTGCGATCCAATCGAGTTCTTCTCCGAGCCTCTGAGGTCGGCACGCCATGACTTTTGCGGAGATCCTGGACCAGCTTGGGGGCATGGGCCGTTTCCAGCTCCTCCATGTGGCCCTGCTGCTCACCCCCCTGCTGATGACGGCTAGCCACAACCTCCTGCAGAACTTCTCGGCTGCTGTCCCCGAACACCACTGCCGGGTGCAGGTCACCGCCAACGACAGCCGGCACCCCAACGCTTCCCAGAGCCTGGGGGCTGAGGAGCTGCTGCGCGTTTCCATCCCCCTGGATGGAAATCGGCAGCTGGAAAAGTGTCGCCGCTATGTCACCGCCCAGTGGCAGTTCCTGGACCCTAACAGCACAGCCGGGAATGGGACTCAAAAGGACACGGAGCCCTGCACCAATGGGTGGGCATATGACAGGAGCGTCTTCACCAACACCATCGTCATTGAGGTAGGGGTGTGTGGCCACCAGGGTCTTGAATGGCATAGATCTTCAGCTTTAAAGAGCCGGGCAGTGGGTTGGGGCTCAGGATCATTCTCCTTGGGAATGTCACTTACCCTCTGCACCTCAGTTCTCCTACCTGAAAAATGGAGATATTAATACTGCCTAGACTGTAAGCTGCCTGGGGCAGGGACCTTCTCTCATTCTGCTGACACAAGGGGGCATGGAGGAGGGGGGGGGCTTAATTTCATGATCTCTGCAATGGGAAACACAGGGGGCTAAATGTAAAATGCCCTCCCCTCCCCCACGCCATGCCACTGAGCTTTCCCTCGCCATTGGATTGTCCCCGGCAGCTCGGGGAGTGGGTGGAGCTGCCAGACAGAATGGGGCTCTCCTTCATGCCAGGGCTGGCAGAATGTGACGGCGAGGGTCAGGGTGTGGGTCTTGGGCCGAATCAGGGGGAGGGGCTTTGGGGGCTCAAGGGGGAGGAGCTGTGCCCCCTCGGTTTGGATTCCCTTACTCCCTGGCACTACAATGTAAACCTGACCAGGGAGGGTGCCACCCTCCCTGCCCCACAATGCTTGATGTTCCTCTGCCAGGCTCAACCCTTAGCTGGGGTCTCCTTGGCCTGGATATGACAGCAATTCATTTAAAGCCCTGCAAAGAGATTGGGCATTTGATCACAAAGGAAGATCAGAAAGGCCAGACTACAGCTGCCTGGTGTCACTCGCCACAGCCCCCAACCTTGGCATCCATCTTGAACACCGACTGAGACATGGGGTGAAAACAGACATGACGCTAACCACCCTTTAACCACCCTTGGTGGTTATTTATGCATGTTTCAGGTCTTTATTGGTGTCCTATGCAGCCCTGCAACATGCATAAATGACCACCAAGGGTGGTTAAAGGGTGGTTAGCGTCATGTCTGTTTTCACCCATGGATGGGGGGGGGAGAAGAGGATCCGAATGTGTACGCGCTAGGGGGCAGAGTTGCACAGGAGAGCTCAGGTCTTGTAGGTCGCCCCCTCAGAGGAGGGGGGTTGGGTCACCATGACTACTTGCTGGATTCTATCCCTTCAGGGATTCACCGTCAAATCATAGCTCAAAGCAAGGAGAGTGGGGAAGGAAACAACCCTGCCCACTGCTCCTCACTCCACAATGTCCTCTGCCCCATGAGTGACCAATCTTGGGGACCAAAATTAAGGAGGACGGGCTGTCCCTCTATCTCAAATTCAGGGTGCCCCTTGAATTGGCCAGATTTTACAGCGGGTAGTTAAAAAAGACATAGTAGAACTAGAAAAGGTGCAGAGAAGGGCAACAAAAGTGATCAAGGGTATGGAATAGCTCCCGTATGAGGAGAGGCTTGATAGGTTGGGGCTCTTCAGCTTGGAGAAGAGATGACTGAGAGGGGATAGGAGAGACATTTATAAAATCATGAGTGGGATGGAGCACGTAAATAAGGAACCGTTATTTACCCTCTCTAACAGCACTAGAACAAGGGGACACTCCAAGGAACTAACTGGCAGTAGATTTAAAACAAATAAGAGAAATGCTTTTTCATTCCGTGCACAATTAACGTACGGAGTTTACTGCCAGAGGAAGCGGTCCAGGCCGGTCGTGGAGCTAGTTTTAAAAAGGGGTTGGATAAGTTCTCGGAGGATAGGTCCATTAATGGCTATTAGCCAAGTAGGTTTGGGGAACGTAGCCTCTTACTATTGGGGGCTGGAACAACAGGAAATGGATTGACTGTTGTGACCTGTCGGGTGTTTCTCCCAAGAGAAAGAGACTGGCCACTGTCGGAGACAGGATGCTGGGCTTGATGGACCATTGGTCTGACCCAGTGTGGCGCTGCTTATGTTTTTAAGTCGTAACCCTCAGTACTGAGATGTTCATTGATTTAAATAAGCAGCGGGGTTAAGTCACATACAAGCACAAGCACGTACGTACTCACGCACCATACACATATGCCCATGTGAGCACACACTCATGCACACACACACACACACACACACACACGTGCACATACTCGTGCATGCATACACACGCACAACATGCACACGCATGCACACACAATCACCCCAAGCTGCAAAATCCTGCTAGCTCCCTCTTTGTCAAGAGAGAAAGCTGCTGCCGGTCTGCCGGCCTTTTCCCCTGCTGTGTGCACCCTGGAAGACTCCCAAAGTGCTCTTGGTGGAAATACTGAATTCCACTTGCTTTGGAAGCGATAAATATGACCCCATGCTAAATATTATTCTAAATCCAAGTGGGTTGACCCGAGCACAAGCAGGAGAAAATGCGAGGAACGAGGCTCGCCTAGGCTTAGCACATCTGACCTGACGAGGCTGGTTTTTACTGGACCCCTCTCCAGTTCCAGGATCGGGTCCCTGGACCCAGCCTCTCCCCCTCGAGCCCTGAAAGAGTGAGCTCAGTGGAAGGGAGCGGAGCGGAGAGCCTGCACACACGGAGCAGGGATGTCCCCCCCCTACCATTGTGGGGGGTTGTTATTACAGCTGTCCTTAACGGTGGAGAAATTGCCATGCAAAATAAGGAGCAAGAGAGACCCAGTGCTGATTCCGCATGTAAAACAGGGCTCGAGGGGTGGGGGATGGAGTAGGTCTGTCAGAGAGGCAATTTTTTCCAGGACTCTTATGAAAAATACACATTGCAGGGCCTGCATTGGCGCCCTACAACATGTATATTTTGTAAGTGTCCTGGGGAAAAAAAGTCATCTCTGGCAGACCTAGGGAGCCTGAACCTAGGGGGTCGGAGCTCAAAATTAAGGAGGGGGCTGTCCTTTCCTTCCATGGTGACTCAACCCCCCTCCTCTGGGGGGGTGACCTACAAGACCTGAGCTCTCCTGTGCAACTCTGCCCCCTAGCACGTACACATTCAGATCCTCTTCTCCCCCCCCCCATCCATGTTAGGGGTGGAGTGTCCTCTCAGTCCCCCCCCCCCCCAAGGCCCCATCGTGCCAGGCACTGCACAAGCTCAGAACAGGCCAGTCTCTGCCGCAAAGAGTCCCACGGGGAGAGAGTCGTTGACCCACAGAGGCTCAGGGTTCAACAGCTGGGACGATGGCAAGTGTTACATAGAGAGACCCCCTGGGGGCTGTGTCTCCCCCCCCCCCCGTGCAGGAATGGCCCTGCCTTCTTTCTCCCCCTCCAGTGGGACCTGGTGTGCGACTCCCGGAGCCTGACGCAGATGGCACAATCCATCTACATGGCCGGGGTGCTGGTGGGCGCCCTCGTGTTCGGAAGCCTGGCTGACAGGTGGGTCTCCTCGCTCGCTGGGTCGGATAGCGGCACTCCCCCCCTCGGCGCGCGTGGTTGGGGTCTGCCGCATCATTGCTTCCACCGGCTGCCAGACCCCCAGACTTATAGCCTGGCTGGCAGCCAATCAGGTTGAAGCAGGCCCCATGGGGCCTCTCTCTCCTGCTCTAGCCACACCCCCTTCATCTGTCTGTCACAACCCCTGCCACGCCTTCCAGCTTCGTTCTTGACTTGGGGAGTATGAGCGATGGAGCATCCAGCCCCTTCCAAGGGATAACTCCAACCTGGCTCTAAACCTAAGGGGAGGGTGTCACTGTCTAGTGGGGACTTCTGGCCCATGGACACGTCTCACTGCTGGATCCCCAAGCCCCTTAGTGCCCAGGATTTCCAGCTCCCTGCCCCCATGCTGCTGAGTATGTGAAATTCTTCCTGGTCATGGCCCCAGCCTTTATTAACCTGCTCTTCTGTGCCGCAGGTTCGGGCGCAAGACTGTCCTGAGCTGGTCCTATCTGCAGATGGCAGTCTCGGGCACCTGCAATGCCTTCTCACCCAATTTCACCGCGTACTGCATCTTCCGCTTTCTGGTTGGCATGGCTCTGTCTGGGATCATCCTCAACTCCATGTCCCTGGGTAAGGGACCCCTCTGGCGCCCGGGTCCTTCCGCTGCCCATCCCAGCCAGGGGTCTCAGGGCAAGTGGGTTCAGATTATCATTTTGGGGCAGTCTTTCCCGGAGGATGAGGCATCTTCCATTGTGGACAGCAGATTGTCTCCTGCTCCTCAAACTCAGGAGTGGGGTGTTCTCCTCCATCCAGCCCTGCTTAGAACTGTGGGGACCCTGTCCATAGAAATAGCCAGTACCTTTGGGGATCCTGCAAAGTTCTCAGCTCCCCTGGGATCTAGTGGCGTGGAGTCCCAGAAGTTAATTCCAGGTTCGGTAAAGGAAGTTTAGTATTCCCAAGCTTGGGTTCTCAACTTGGACACTGCTTTTCTATCCTGCAGGCTTGGCTTCGATGCCAGCATGCATTTCTGCTACACAAATATTTATCCCTGAATTCTGCATTATTAATTATTATTATTATTATAAGTTTTTATTTAGCGCCAGCAATGCACCTGGCGCTTTACAGAGAATAAGATAGACACGGTCCCTGCCTGAGAGCTCACAATCTAAAGACAGGGGGCCCCATGCTGCCTCACCAGAGGCCTGTGTTTGTCTCTGCTGCTTCCAATGAGGAAGTGAGGCCAGAGGAATTGCCTGCCCAGTGCCCAGTGCAGTCTTGCACCATTCCAGATGTGCGTTTAATTCACACAGCAGCGGCGGTGGCATCGTGCGATTTAAAGCAACACGCACTTCCGGGTTGGTGTGAATGCACCTAGTGCGCACAATGCAGCGTAATGCGAACTGTCGGAGTGCGGTTTTAAAAGCTGCTCAGAGCAGCTTTTAAAACCGCACTCCGACAGTTCGCATTATGCTGAATTGGTGCATTCGCACCAACCCGGAAGTGTGCGTTGCTTTAAATCACACGATGCTGCTGCTGCTGCTGTGTGAATTAAACACACATCTGAATGCACACTTAGTTAAGGTACAGTTCAAGCAGACATTTTGGTATTTGGAAATACAGACAATTAAAGGCCAGAATCCTTATTTATTATTATTAATTATTATTATTATTATTATTTATTAAGCATTTATACGGTTCTTTCAGTTTCCTACAAGCTCCCAGACCAAGGAACCAGGCGGGAGGGGGGGGGGAACACCATGGAAAAATCCTTAAAATCCTGAGATTCCCAGTAGCATCAGATCACTCAAGGAGTGAGACTGCATTCGAAAGGCTGTACCACAGCAAAGAGCAGTGCTATTTTTTCCCTTTCAAAAATAATAAGATGACACACTGTTGCATGCAAAGCAAGCATTATTATTATTTTTAAGTTTTCATACTGCTGCAGAAAGATTCTATATAACAAGTCAGCAAGTAAAGATTTTGGAAAAACTTTTAAATTCTGTCTGTAATTTTTTTCCATGGCACTCAGTGAGCCCACAAAATAGCCAAACCATTTTAAACATCATTCAAAAGTTTTTTTTTAAAAAAACACCACCACCACGTTTCCAAAGTGCCAGAACACTCAGGGTGGGGGGACAGAATTCAAAGGGGTTACCGCAGCAAGCAAAAATCAGAAAAGGCTAGTAATAATAATAATAAAGTAATTCTTACTCACCCAAAGTGGAAAAATCTATTCTTCTTTATGCTGCAAAGGCAGCCTCCGAACTGATCCAAAATGGTTCTTTCTTTGCTGCTCCAAGGCTCCCATTCCCTCCCCACTCCCATCTTCTGAATGTTGGGAGGGGGAGTTCTCTGCTCCCAGAGCTCCCATGCCACTCTCGTTAGCTGGCTTCCTCCACTGGAACACATACCTCTCAGCCCTGGCTCTGTCTCTAACCCTTGCCTTTACTGTGCCTGTGCCATTGGGGCACCCGCACAATTAAGGCAAGCTGTACCGCCCTGGGCCCGGACCCCTCCCTCCCAGCTGCTACTGCTGGTTGCAATGGTGGAAGAAATGGCAGGTTACCTATTATCATTACTGGGGAGGGTGGCGCTCCCAGCATTTTAAGGGCGAGCCGTTCCTGCAATCTAGAATGGAAAAAGGAAGGGGAGAGAAGGAAGAGAGGAACATAGGGAGAGAGAGGGAGACATTCTTTCAGCTGGGGAGCTGCAGGCGCACATACATAGTTTCGTTCCAAGGGAGGAGGAAGATTGTGAAGGATGAGAGCATATAAAACAGGGGCAGATCCAGGAGGGATGCCAATGGAGTGCTGAATTCAGAAGCTGGCATAGTGGCAGTGTACAAAATCAATTTTCAGGGAGAAAAAAGGTAAAAGCGAATGCACTATTGAGGCAGTACTTAAAAGCATATCTTTTCATTTATTATTTCATTTATTAATTTATTATTATATTTTCATTACATTATAAATATATCCATTTAATTGTAATACATTTAAAACCAAAATTCTTGCTCCTTCTTCTGACAGTAAAGTTCCTCCCACACTCCAGACTTTGTATCCTGTGTACATTCTCTGATAGAGCACATTGGGTAGATTCTCGAATAGCCCATTGCAAAACATTGAAGCTGGGCTGAATTTTGTTGTAGTAACTTTTTTTAAATATTGACCTCACCTCATTTTGCATTAGCTACCATAGGAAATTTCCTACTAACCCTGAACCTAAAGAACTTTGCATAAGTTATAATAATAATAATAATAATAATATTTTATTTGAGTGTGTAGACAAGCCGTCACACAGAAAACAATAACAAATATACAAACAAACAATCAATTGCACTTTGCATAAGTTACTGAATGTGTTTAAACATGAAGTCAGCAAAAGATTTCCCTAGTCAAATAGGAAGAATAAACAAACTTTAAACCAGTGTTACTTGTGCCTGTGTACATTAACGCATGCAATAGAGGAAGCACATCCCATGCGTGCCCAGACTCGTTGAGATGACAGAGAGTTGGGGGGGGACACCAATACGTGCATGTCCCATCTCAAACCCTGCAGGATTTGGAGGGGAAAGGGGACACCCCGCACGGTCATGGTCTCCCTTCCCACCACCAACAGGCGGTCAGACACTCTTTCTCTTCCTTCTCCTGTGAGGATCTGGGTCCGATCTCTCTATCCAAGGAGCCCTTTGAAGCAGCCCTTTTGTTTTCATGAAACAGAAACAATTTTGCAAAAATGGAATGGCTGGAGAAATTCCAATCAGAATTTTTTTCATTTGTTTGCAAACACACGAAACAGATGAAATTCTAATTGGTCTGATGAATGAAAATTGGAACAATCATTCATTCCAATTTTCATTTGTTCAGACTGAACTGACTGGATCCATTGAAAACATAATCCAGTTGGAAATGGAATTTCATCCCTACTCTACCCTTGGTCTCTGAAGTGAGAGAGAAAAGAGAGACAAGTCATACTGGGTTTGCAGTGAGGAACATCATTTGCATATGATTTGTGTACATTTATGCAAATTTAAAATAGACCATTGCCTAATTTTGAGGGTGGGCTTAAATATAATTCATTTATTTGAAAAAATCAATCATAATAAATGAAGGGAAATACACATATATATGACTTTATTCATAATCCAGATCTGAACACGTGTCCTTTCCAGTCAGTTTCAAAACTGTATCAAAACAACCACTCCCTCTCCCAACTGGGTTCTGCCATGTGCACAGTCCTTCTTCTGACAGTAAAGTTCCTCCCACACTCCAGACTTTGCATCCTGTGTAGATTCTCTGATAGAGCATATTGGGTAGATTCTCTGATAGCCCATTGCAAAACATTGAAGCTGGGCTGAAATTTGTTGTAGTAACTTTTTAAAAATGAATCAAACTGAAGGAATTAAATAAATCACAACAATGCAGAATGCTTGAGAGATATGCTCTGGGTGGATTCAAGGTGGCTGGGGTGGGGGTCCCAAGCCGTGAAGGCAGGGAATGTAGTTTGTCTTCTCTTCCTCTAAGCAGGCTACGGTGAGCTTATTTCCTTCTTTGTATTCTTCTAAGAACCTCAGTAACCCTGACTGTGCTACAGACATCTAGTGGCATAACTTTAGGCTAAATGTTAGGGGATGCTGGATCCACCCTTGACCTACAGATGCCCTGGCCCTGACCCTGACTCAGAAGCCCCAAACAACATTGAAATTATTTGAAAACTAAACTCTGAGATGTTTTAAACTGTGTAGGGAAAGTAAGGTTGCTGTATTGGTTCCAAATATACAACAGAGACAAAGCAGTACCGTGATTTCTTTTGTTGGACAAACTCCAGTTGGTGGAGGCATGCAAGCTTTTGGACCTCACAGGGTCCTTTGTCAGGCAAGCCAGGAGTTAGAACTATAGACCGAGCAAAGCAGTGAGGTATATACCATGATTAATTTGAAAACAATGGCAAAGGGAGGGAAGGGGAGGAGACGGTTAGGCGGTCTGTAATTTGGGAAGAGTGAGGCCTGCTGATAGTAATTAAACTAGTCTAAGACTGTCTGCAGCTACAAGAAGCTCTACCTTTACTTACTATCAGCAGCTCTTGGGACCTTTTTAAATGTGTGGGATTTCTCCCACAGTTTAAAGCTGCGGTTCTAATGATGTTTCTAATGATGCCCAGGCGACTTCCGGTTCGTGGAGGAGTGTCTACCCTCCCCTGCCCCCAGGGGCTCTCCTGAGATGCAGCTTTAAACTGCGGGAGAAATCCTGCATGTTTAAAAAGGCCCTTACTCTTCCCACCTTGTTGTATTCCAGCCTTTTTAATTGCTGACCTGCTACCTGGGTTTCATTCTCACCTTCTCCTCCCCTCCCTTTATATACAGTTTCCAACCACTGTATATATACTTTGCTTTGCTCAGTCTACAGTTCTAACCCCTGACTTGCCCGACAAAGGACCCCGTGAGGTCTGAACGTTTGCCTACTTCCCCCAACTGGAGCTGGTCCAATAAAAGGGACCACTTTCTATATGTTTTAAACTGTAAAAGAAATGTTTGCTGTGGAAAGCTTTATTATTCTAGAGTCTGCATGTTCCCTTTCTATTCTGTTTGTGGAAATGGAGCACATTAACAGCACACAGACTCCAAATCTGAGCTCAGTTTAGTGGCCAACTAAGCAGACAAGACCTCTGATCAGAAATCACATGCGGGGCAATCCAGAAACAGCTTCTTTCCTGCCCAGATTCCTTCTCTGTCCTCCTCGCAGAGGATCTGCTTCCTTAATGTGCCCAAACAGTGTGGCTTAGGTTCCCCAATCTTTGCAATCACTCAGTTTTAAATAAGATAGGCAGAAGCCTCAGGATCGTGTTTACACAAGATAGTTTCGCTCAGGAAAGCTGAGGGCTACACCCTTTAAGCTAACACTTGGGATTAGACTCTGAGACCCTGATTCAGAGGTCATTGTTCCTGGGCCCTTCAGGATTTCCCCCCTGGAGAGAGTTCCCTCAGCCCTGCAGTTTATCAGAAGAAGAATCAAAGTTCCCAGCCTCAGAAGGCAATCATCTCCCATTAAAGTCATTGTCTTCAATGAGGACCTGTTGCCAAATCCCCTTTTGTCCTGCAAATTAAATCAATTAGTGCCCACTGGTAATGTTGCTTGCTGTGGTTGCAAGTTGCTTGTTGTGGCTTCTGGCTGCAGCCCTGGACATTTCAGAGGTCCCTGAGCGCCCCCTGTAGTTGACACCTATACATCTCTAAATCCACCACTGTTACAGGAAGCATCAATATATATGGGGCAGGGGGCTAGGAGAGACAGAGGAGGGATCTGAAGTTCAGGACGGAGGGAGTTCCAGGCATGGGGAACAGCCTAAGAGAAAGGGCAGAGAGGATTAAGGGAGCAAGAGACTCTCAGGCTGGTGAGGGTGGGGGCAGAGGAGGAGCAAGATTCCCAGGTGGAATCATAGACTTCTAGAGTTGTAAGGGACCTCAGCCCAACCATCTGCTCCAAGACAGGATTCATGAGCTTAACCATCCCCCACAAATAAATATCCACTCTCCTCTTTAAAAAACAAACAAACAAAAAAACCTCGAGGAGGGAAGGAGATTCCACTGCCTCCCTCAACAACTTATTCATCACCTGCCTCTTCCTACAGCGTAGAGGTTCCCCCTACTACCTCATCTAAAGCTGCTTTCCTGCAGCTTCAGCTGGTTTGCTCGTCATTTGCTATATTTGCTCTTCTCCAATCCTCTGGGACAAACCTCACCTGTTCTCCAGGAGTTTCCAAAGATAATCGCTAGTTGTTCTGAGATTTCTTCGACTAATTCCTTCCAGATTCTAGGATGTAGTTTTTTCAGGGCCTGCTGATTTAAATAGTTACGTATTCTTTGACATATTCTATAGTTAGTTATCCTGGCCTGCATCCCTTTCATCTTGTTATCCAGGTCTCCTTTGTTAAGGAGACCTTCTGGTCACAGCTTACTTTTATTGAGACAACCAAGGCAAAATAACTATTGAGAAATTTAGTCCGGTGTGCATCCCCTGTTGGCACCACACCAAGCCCACAGCTTCCTTAGTCTTTCTCTTGCTTTTAACATATTGGTAGAATCATAGAATCTCAGACGTCACCTAGTCCAACCCGCAGCTCAATGCAGGAAAATCTCAATGCAAGAATCGGGGGGGGGGGGGCAAATATGCAAATTATAGAGGACACTTATGAGAAATACAGGTTGCAGGGCTGCCCTTTTGAGTCAATGCAGCCCCGCAACCTGTATTTCTTATGTGTCCTCTAAAATTTGCATCTCTGGCCCCCCCAGTCGAATCCCTTCTTACTCTTTTCTGAAATCCTTGCTAATTGGAGCTCATTACAAGTCTTTCCCTTGCTGCTCTTGTCCCGAAAGATGCTGCTCATGATACTCGCCCTTAGTGGCACGTTGGTCCTTCCATTTCGTGAGTCTGGCTCTTTTGGGTTTCAGGTCGTTCTAAAGAACTTGGTGCCGCTATGGGGGGGGATACCTCTTGATTCCGCCCAGATTTCCACCACGTGAGCATGATGGCTTGTAGCTGAGCTACCGATAATATTACCTCTTTTAGAAGCTGCCAGCCCGCCTAGATTTCTTTTTTCCTTCATTTTTTCCAACCTCCCCACCAGTGGAGTGATTTGGGACTAAGATTTGTCGGGGATGCTGGATCCTCTTGGCCATCAAACCACCACCACCACCCCACGTGGGGGGAGGAAATGTTGGGGGGAAACGTATCCCCTACACCCTCTACTAGAATTCCTCCCATGCGACCAACTTTGCTTTTGGGGACTCACTTGTCAGTTCTTTGCTAATCTCTCTCCTTCCTTTTCTTAGGAATGTGAACCCTCCTCTCTGGGTTTGGAGGAGTGTGCTTTCCACCTCCCCGTCTCTACCTCTAACTTGCAAACACAACTTGGTGAGAGCCTGCCCATTTGTTTGTTATGCTCATTTTGCTACGGCAAGGTAGTCTGTAAGCACAATACTTCTGAGCATGAATTGGTAGCATCCGCCTTGAAGTTTGTTGCCGTTTCTTCCCAGTCATTTGCCTATTGCAGGGTAGCAGCTAGCAGAGGGGTGAGCCCCATATAGGACTTGTGTCCTGGCAAAAAGGTGTTATCCACCCTAGAAAATAATAAAAGCAGAAGGGACCCTAAGGGTCCTCAGCTTCAGAGCCCTGCGAGGTGCAGGATCTGCCATCGTTAAACCAGACACAGGTCCATCCAACCTCTTCTTAAAAGCCTCCTAGGATGGATGGTCCATTGCCTGGACCTATGGGGAGAACAGGATCCCCTTCTCTGAGTTAGCGAATGTCTTCTGAGAGCCACACCAACAGATGAAGCAGCTGGCGGGCCTCTTCTGCCACAAAGTATTGGGCTGGACCTCTGAGAGATTGCCCATGCTCTGCCCCACCCCTCAGTGCCCAAAGCTCCACCCCATTCTCTAAAATCCCCCCTCCCCCGGGAAAGCGCTCCCACAAAACGGGGCAAATGATACAATATGCCCTCCCTTCGACACACCCCAATTCAGCCCACTAGGAACAGGGTGGTCTCATCTTCCTGCAGGGTCAGCCTTAGAATCTGCGGGGCCCAGGGTGAAAATAAAATGCCTGCTCCTCCCCAGTCACCCCGTCCCTTCGGAGGCATCCTCTGCAGGGCCCTAGATGTGGTCATAGCCTCATACCCTATCCCCACCCACCAAAAGCCAGACCAAATCAAAAGGTCTCAAACTGCCTTCATGTTTAAAGTTCAGCTAAACATAATACCCGCTTTGGGGGCTGCTGGGACTCCCTGAGCTGCAGGCCCACAGGTTATTGTTTATAGTTTACTAATGGCTCCACCTTCTTGAATCCGCTGGGAGGCCCCCATCTTTTGGGCACAGCCTGCTCTTGCCCAGAGCCTGCCCTGCCCCCCCTTCCCCGCCCCCCGACATTTGAGTTCTCCAGCAGCTGTGGGAGTGGTTGGAGCCGTCCCCATTTCCCACCCCCCCAGCTGCCAGGTTTATACAGAGGCCCACTTCAAAGAACAGAGTGGGGCTCTCCCCCAGGGTGTCAGCGTGGGATGGAGAGAGGCAGGGGTGGGATTTGTGGGAGGAGCAGGGCTTTGGGGGAGGGGGGGGCGTTAGGAGCTGGATCTGTCTCATTCCCTTCCCAGTTTGGACTCCAGTGCAAGGGCCCCCATGGAGATGGAAATCCAGGCGGTACACTGCCAGGTACACTGCTGGTGCTATATAAATAAATAAATAATAATAATAATCCCCACATGGACATTGCCCACAAAAAGGGATAGTTGGTCTGCACCCCTCAGAGAATGTCCCCTCTGCCTTCCCCATGTGTATGCCCGTGACCCCTGGGACCCTCTGATGCCCTCGGTGGGCAAAAACATTCAACTACCTAGCCTGGGAAGAGCTGGGACGCCCTCCAAGGCCGGGCTCCTAGGCCAGGACACCCCTTCAGCTCCTGCCTCCCCCTAATGCTCCTTCCTCCCGTGCTTTTTTCACAGTCCTCGAGTGGGTGCCAACCAAAGTGCGGACAGTGGCCGGGACCTCGGTGGGATACAGCGTGACCATCGGGCAAATCATCCTGCCTGGCCTGGCCTATGCCCTCCCGGACTGGCGCTGGCTTCAGTTTGCTGTGTCGGTGCCCTTCTTCATCTGCTTCCTCTACTCCTGGTAAGCAAGTCAACGCTCAGGGAGGATCCGTGCCATCACAGCGACAGAGTCTGAGCTTGGCCGTAGTTTCTTGTACAATCCTGTAGCCAATCCGGCCAAGCGTCCTGTCCCCAACATCTGCCAATGCGCCACAATAAGGCATGTCTGAGGGGATCTATCCCCATGTCGGTCATTTATTTTAGGAACACTGTATTCCCAAATAACTTGGCTAATGGCCATGGATGGTCCTGCCCTCCATGAATGTATCCAATCCTTTAAAAAAAAAAATCTAGGTATGCCATTGACCCCCACAGCAATGAATTCCACCTGTTATTTCTTCGGGTGCTTTTAGACGGACGTGGAGACTGCCGGTCTGGGGGTGCACCCCCGTGTCCACCTGCTTCCAGCCCCGCCTGGGTCCACTTTAGACGGACCGGCGGGTGCCCCTCCTCCCCGCTCTCGGCTGGTGCCCGCAACTCCATAATACAACAGCTGGCTGGACGTGGAGCTGAAGCATGGGTCTGCCCAGCAGGCGGACAGCAGCTTCACTTCTGGCCAAAGCCCTGGGTTTGACCGGCCCACTCCACGCAGTGGACTTTGGGATGGTCCGGAGTGCTGTCGGCTTTTAAATAGACCGGCCAACTCAGGGATGAAGCGGGCTGGCCGGAGCAACCATCCATCTAAAAGCACCCCAGTGTGACTTGAAAAAGTATTAATTATTAATTATTATTATTACTATTGAACAACAAGCCAACAAAGGTGAGTGGAGGGAGTTGAAAAAAGGTTTTACTCAAGGAAACTAAGACATTAAGGGCAAATGGTTCATCCTCTGTTGGAGAGATTGTGACGCTTAGGAAGACGTACAAATTAATGATTAAAGAAAAGAGCATACGTAGCGAGACAATGGGAAAAGCTACAATTTGCTATCTCCACAGGGGATAATAGAGCCTTTTGGGGTATGGTAGCAAAGGGGACATCTTCTCACAGTACTGGATTAGAGTCCCATATCCCCGCTGGTGAGTGGGTAAAGCTTTATACAATACAATATACAGCTCCGGAAGATATGGCGAATGGAAGCAATTCATTGTGGATTGGATGTCCAGCCAACAAGTGATGACCTACAGTATGTAATTACTGAGTTGGAGGTGGAGAATGTTGATCGAGGCCCCAAAGAAGGGTAAATTGTCTGGTGTTGACAAGCTTCCGGCAGAACTTTTCCAGGCCCGTCTAAATTGGTGGGTGCCGATTTTAACAGTGTGGTTCAACTGTATTATTACATCTGACTGTATTCCGGATTCATGGAAGGGGAACTTAATAGCTCCTATTTATAAGAAAGGGCCACGAAATGATCCTGGGACCTACAGGCCTATTTCTCTAATAAATATAGTTGCCAAGTTATTTGGAAGATACTTGCTATGGCAAATTTTTGATTGGGTGAAAGAAAATGACATCTTAAGAGTGTAACGGGCAGGGTTTAGATCTGGGTATTCCACCCTAGGACATGTGTATACGCTACAGAATATTATCCATAAATACACTAAGGCAGGGCTGCACAACATATGGCTCAAGGACCACATGCGGCCCACAAAGACCATTCCTGCGGCCTGAGTCCCCCTGCCCGCAAAGACCTTTCCTGCAGCCCACCATGCCTCCTCCTGCTCTGGCAATTGCCTTTTATCCAGCCCCCACACTGGCGCAAAACCCTCCTTCCTCTGTGCAGCAAACCTATTAAAGGCGCTGACCGGATCCCTCCTTCCTCCTCCCTGGCTCCAGCTTCCTGCTGCCGCCGATGTCCCCACATGAGCCCCTTGATGCCACCCAGTTCGCCAGCCCCAGCTCCTCGCTACCAGGGGGTGGGGTTATGTAAATTAAGGGTGGGGTATGCAAATTGGGGGTGGGTCCACATGCGGCCCAGGGTTGGGTCCAAACCAAATTTTCCATCCCTCAGCACGAATCAAGCTGAGCACCCCTGAACTAAGGTCTTGAAGACTAGATTGTTCATAACCTTTATTGACTTGTCATCAGAATTTGACACTGTTGACAGGGAGCAGCTTTGGAGCAAATTACATCTGCTGGCAATGAATCCCTATTTGTTGAAATTGTTGATCTCATACCATTAAGGGACATGGGCATTTGTCAGGTATGAGGGAGCAGGGGAAATGTCCTCAATCTTCACAACTAATAGAGGGGTACGCTAAGGTTGTATCTTGGTGCCCCTATTATTCAATCTATATGTGAATGATCTTATTTGCAAAATGCAAAATATGTGTTTTCATCCCCCTCAGATTCTGGCCTCTCACATCAGCATGTTACTATATGCTGATGATGCTATCATAATGTCAAGAACTCCAATAGGTCTCCAGAGGACCATGACTAAATTTGTTCAATTGTGTGAAGTGAACAGCTTAATAATGAATTACCATAAAACTAAGTATGGCTGGGCTGTGCCATAAGATGGCACCTGCCCTGAAAAGGACTACTTAAAATGGCCACCACCAGGAAGAGGAAGTAGAGGGGCGTGGCCAACAGTATAAAAGAGAAGGCAGCTCAGGAAGCAGGGGCAGTCTGTTACTGACTTGTGAGGAGTGAACATCTCCTGAAGTGGTTGCCTGGAGGGTTCCTGAAGGAAGGAAGGAAGGAAGTTAGCTAGCTAGCTAGCTAGCTAGCTATGAACCTGAGATAGACTTGAAGAGCCTTGAAAGTGAGTTGTTTTAGCTAGTCAATGGGCTGTGTTGAGCTAGGCTAAGTTTTGTGAAGGACTGTATGTTATGGAGACTGGCCAGAGGTTGATGCCTGGCTTGAGACTTCTAAATAAACTGGTATTTGTTGATTTCCCCAAAAGTGACTGTATAACTCTGTGCTTGATCCTACATACGTTCAACCCTACAGTAAAGTGGGGACCTGCTACATATGGTGGAGAATGCAGGCACACCTTGCTAGTTGTTATACTAGTGTTCCCCCAAGGCGGTAAGATCCCAAGGCGGGGAGTGTTGTGGAGAATTGTGCCCAGCAGATGTACTGGAGCAAGAGGTGAGCACCCGGAAGGAGAGTGCAGAAGGCTGTAGAGACTGACCAGCTAGAGCACAATGCCTAGCAGTGCAGCAGGAGGAGCGATCCCAACCATGAAGGGGTGGAAGATTGTGCCTGGGACAGAAAGCAAAGTATCAGAGTGGAACAGCAAGGTGCAAGAAAGCTTGCCAAGGATGGGGGCTCGATCAGGGCTAGAACCAGGAGATTGGCCCCACCCAACAGAAGGATCCCAGAGGTGAGACAGCAGAGAGGCAAGATGGTGGCAGGAGGACTGCGACCTTTGAGAAACCCTGCGGTAATGCTGTGGAACTGGATAGAGCAGGAGATGAGGCAATGGAACAGAGCACATCAGGGGCAATGTACCCCATGAGCTTGGAGGTGGTCCCGACAGAGACAGACAGCATGGGAGTAGATACCGGGGTGTTCCCTTGGGAGCCCCAAGGAACTGCTATTATTGTGGGCTATGGGGACATGTGTGTAGATGGTGCCCCTATGTAACTGAGGGAAGGTACCAAGGAACAGTCTCACGGGACTATGTTGTGCATGTGGCTGAGAGAGACAGGCCTGGAGATGTGGCCCCTCTTGAGTAAACAGAAGAAGGTGCTGGACTTGCAATAGCATAGAGCACCTAAGAAGGGAGTGCCCTGAAAGAAAGGGCCAAATGACTGGGAGAAGGGAGCAGGAATGTAATTTTCCTACTTGTGAAGGAACAAGTTGTAACAAAAGGCCAGTAGAGAGACGGGTCTGTAATAAGATGGGGCATCTGCAGCGAGATTGCCCGGAGAGACTAAAACTCCCAGGACAAAGAAGGGAAAAGCCCCAAGGAGACAGAAAGAAAGAGAGACAAAGGCAGGACAGGGGTAAGAATGACGATAAAGAAATAACAGACCGGATTAACATTAGAGGTCCTAGAAAAATGGAAAAAATATAATGAATAAGAGGGCTGAGGATTCCCCTGATAAATTAGATTTAAAGGTGCAAACCGATCTGGCGGTGGAGGTTCTGGAAGGAAAGACTGGAGAGTTAACCACAGAGTTAGAAAAGGGGGGGGGGAAAGTCTTGACACAAGTAGAGAAACTGGCTCCACTTACCCCAAGCCCTAAGGAGACACCTGGTAGCGGGAAAGCCTTGTTGGAGTCACTGGATAATATAGAGAGGGAGCAAGTGGCTCTGTGGGAACAGATCAGAGCAGAGGAATCAACCTCTGGGAGAACCCAGTAAAAGAGGCTTGTGCTCCAAGCAGTAAGTGAAAACTAGGTCATGCTGTAGCGAGCTAAGCAGGTGCTGCAGAAGTTGAAGGCAGCTAAGTAGAATGGCTGGCAGCTGAGGAGCAAGCTTAATAGCATTACAAACACCTGCTTGTTAAGGAAGCCGGAAAGTTTTAGAGGACCTCTTTTGAAGGGGAAGGATAGGCTGCCGTGATAATGGTTGAAAGGTTGTAGGAGACCTAGAGAGTAAATGACAGCCTTGGGGAAATGCAGTCATGGTTTTGGTACTGGGATTGTGTTGCAGGAGCAGTCCTGCTCTAAGGGCTGGGTAGTATGGAAGGAAAGGGTGGGCCTGTCTCCCACCCCAGAAAGGGATTATCGGGCTGCAGGAAGCTCTAATCAATGGAAGCACACGTAAAGGCTGATGGAAGCCTAAAGCAAGATTGTAAGCCAGAGGAGGATGCCTCCCTGCTAAGGAGACGCTCAGAGTAGACAAAAAGAGCTGAAGGCAGCTCTATTATTAAATAAAGAGGCCTGGCAGAGGCGGCTCGCAGGATGCATCCGTATTAATGTGAGCAATGGAAAGGCTGATACAAAAGCTGCACCAATTGGAGGGTTTCCTCACTGGCTATAAAGACAATTCTTAATGAGTGGCATTGTAATTTGTAACCCCTGGGAAGGGGATAATGACATGTATGGTTATTACTGGCCTGACAAGGTCATGAGGGTCCCAGGGGTGGGGGGAGTGTCCAGATGGCAAGGGTGGACCAACCTCCCAATCCCAAGAGGGTAAATAGACTGTGAGCCTGGTGGAGGATTGTCTCCCAAGTAGGGAATGTGAGTTGCAGGTAACTCTACATAAATATAGATACCCGGTGGAACGGGCCTGCCTAAAAGGGACAACGTGGAGGCCAGGAGGGCGATAAAGCCCTAGCTCAGGGTGGTAGACCCCTAAATAATATTCAATTGGGTAGACCCCTGAATAATATTGTATTGGTTGTCAATCTCCTTGTGCTGTTTATAGGAAATTATGTCATGTAATGGCTTGAAGGAAAGCTTATCATGGTTATCAGTTCAACTTGCCTTCGGTAATCCCACCTTGAGGGGAAGGTGTGCGGCAGGACTGTGTCGTAAGATGGCGCCTGCCCTGAAAAGGACTACTTAAAATGGCCACCACCAGGTAGGAGAAGTAGAGGGGCGTGGCCAACAGTGCAAAAAAGAAGGCAATGCAGGAAGCGGGGGCAGTCTGTTACTGACTTGTGAGGAGTGAACACCTCCTGAAGGGGTTGCCTGGAGGGCTCCTGAAGGAAGCAAGCTAGCTTTGAACCTGAGTTAGGCTTGAAGAGCCTTGAAAGTGAGTTGTGTTAGCTAGCCAATGGGCTGTGTTGGGCTAGGCTAAGTATTGTGATGGACTGTATGTTGTGGAGACTGGCCAGAGCTTGATGCCTGGCCTGAGACTTATAAATAAACTGGTATTTGTTGATTCCCCGAAAGTGACTATTGCATAACTCTGTGCATGGCCGACCCTACCATGGGGCAGGTCGGGGCGGCCGCCCCGGGCCCCACTCCTGGGGGAGGTACCCCCACTCTGGGTCCCCAGCTCCCAGCCTGACAGTGACCGGGAGCTGGGGATCCCAAGTGCGGGGCCCCCGGCTGACAGACAGCGGAGAGGGGGGCCACAGAGCGTGGGAGAGGCAGGGCCTCTGTCC
>QEPC01008495.1:858694-921311 GCA_003113815.1 Sphenodon punctatus
TGGGGGAAGCTCGCAGTGCTGGGGGCACTGCTCTGGGGGAAGCTCGCAGTGCTGGGGGCACTGCTCTGGGGGAAGCTCGCAGTGCTGAGGGCACTGCTTTGGGGGAAGCTCACAGTGCTGGGGGCACTGCTCTGGGGGAAGTTTGCACCCCTGGGGGCATTGCTTTGTATTCCCCACCAATCCAGGGTTAGGAAAATGTAATGGCTAAGGAGCTATAACCGGCCCCACTGACAGGAAATGCTACCCACCCCAAAATCCTACCTGCTCCAGCACCTTCCAGGGCACTGATTCCCATCAATCCGGGGGTAGGAAAATTTCATAGCTCGGGACCTGTAACAGGCCAGGCTGACAGGAAATGCTACCCACCAAAAAACCCTACCTGCTCCAGTATCTCCAAGGGCGTTGGATTTGGTCCCTGCTAATCTGGGGGTTGGAGAATTTCACAGCCAGGGACCTAGAAGGGCAAAGGAACAGACAGCGCAGCATCACAAACCACACGTCACGGGGTGAACTCAAACCACCAACCTTTTGGTTAATAACCAAACAGCCTGGCTCATTGTGCCACAGAGGTAGGAGCAGCAGCCTGGGCCCGGGCTGGAGCCATCTTCCTTCTATGGACCGTCCCGCCAGCGAGGGCAACACTGTGGGGCCCTGATCCTGGGATCCAAACAGCCTCTGCGTTTGCCGTCGGGCGCAGTGGCAGCGTGTTGGGCCTACAACCCAGCGGTCAATGGACTGAAAGCTTCATTCTTTGTTTCCTTTGGGCCAGCGCAGCCCAGCGCATCCCTTCTTTGGCAAAACAGGAGCTCGAACTTGAACCGCCAGCCCTCCCTCGTTGGGGTGATGGAGGAATGCTCCTCGGCACCCCGGCCTGCTGCCAAGGGCCTAACTGAAACGAAAAATCTCAGGCAAGACACGCGCGCCAACCAGGACTCAAACCAACGGACGCCTCCCACAAGCCCCCTCTTTGGGAACACCGCTCAGACAGGAGGCCACGGTCCTGCCAAGACTCGAACTCAGATCGCTGAATTCAAACGCCAGAATCCCGGCCCTCACACTGCGGGACCAGGCTTGGGAGTGGCATTTGGCCTGGGAGCATTCATGTCTCCCGCAAGACACTGGCGGACAAGAGGCCTGCCCTACAAGGAGCTAGGGCTTGTTGCTCGAGAGCAGGGGGCTGGGGGACCTTTTCTGTCCCAGGGGCCACACCGAAAATCAGTACGAGCTCCGAGAGCCACATAGAGGGTGGGAGCAGGGGTATTCAAGAGAAGGAGGGCCTGAATCACGGATCTGTCCCCTCCCCATGTGCTCCTGCCCTCCTCTCTGCTCCATTAGCCTGAGCTCAGCTTTTCAGTGCTTGGGGGCAGAGAGTGGATCCAGGGCCCAAATCCAGGCACTGGAAAGGGGGGGGGGGGTGCATAAAAACTTGCCAAGGACCATGTTTTACCCCCGGGCTTGAAATACAACTATGACGAACGTTTGTATGTGTAGATTAGTGCAACGAGAATCATTTCAAATTAAATTGTGAGGCCCAAAAAGTCCAATCTAGTTGGACGGTCTAGAAAGTTTTTTTTGGCTGGTGACTGTCAAAGGGGCGCATCAAGTCTTGTGCATGGGGCCCTGATCCTGGAATCCAAGCAACCTTTAACCTAGAAGTCAATAGATCAAAACCATTCTCTGCTACTAGCTTGCTGGTTTCCTTTGGGCCAGCGTAGCACAGGGCAGCCCTTCCTTGGCAAAACAGGAGCTTGAATTTGACAACAGGAGGCCTATTTTACAAAAAGCTATGGCTTGTTGGTCTAGAGGTGGGATTCTTGCTTAGGAAACAAGGAGTCCTGGATTCAAATCCCTGTTGCTATCGAGTGGGGGGGGAAACCCCCCCCCCCCCCCCGTGATGGGGTTTATGAAAGCAATATATTTAGACTGCATATCATATCCATGTTCCTGAGAAGTACAGTACTCAAATAGCATAGGCATGTCTGATATCTATCACCTTGTAATTAAGAGTTAAATACACAACTATAAGGAAAGTTTGTATGTGTGAACAGTATAATGAGAATAACTTAAAATTAAACTGAGGCCCCAAAACTCTAGTCTACTCAGTTGGTCTAGACCATTGTTTTATTGGTAGCTGTCAAAGGCAGCTGGCAGGCACACAAGGTCCTGGGACCTGCCCACCCTTCTCTATCTACTTAAGGACAAGAGACCTAGTCTGTAAGAAACAAGGACTTCTAGATCTAGAGGTAGGACTTGTGCTTAAGGAACAAGCGGTACCGAGTTCAAATCTCACTTAGTGCTGCTGCCAACGGGGAGGGAAAAGGACTATGTAGAGGGTGGAGTTGTTGCCAGCTGTCAAAAGTTCCTATCCTGGGCATGGGGCCTTGATCCTGGAATTCTAGCCGCATCTATGGAGTAGCACAGCAACAAGCCAGACCCAGAAGTCAACGGATCAAAACCATTCTCTGCTAGTTTATTTCCTTTGGCCAGCGTAGCACAGGGCATCCCTTCCTTGGCAAAACAGGAGCTTCAATTTGAGGCTAAGGCGCTTGGGCTTGTTGGTCTAGAGGTAGGATTCTTGCTTTTGGGGGCAAGAGGTCCTCTGTTCACATCCCCCTTTGGTGCTGCTGTCAAGTGGGAGGGGACAGGCCTTGTGAGAGCAGCAATGTAGATGAAGCCATGTTCCTGGTATGAGTAATGTACTCAAACAGCATAGACATGTCTGATATAGTTAAATACACAACTACAATGGAAGTCTGCATGGGTGAATAGTATAATGAGAATCATTTCAAATTAAACTGTGAGGATCAAAAATCCAGTCTCCTCAGTTGGTCTGGAAAATTGTTTTGTTGGTGGCAGTTAAAGGGGCACAGCCTGCCGATCAGGGCCCAGGCAACTGGCACACAAGGCCCCGGGGCCCTCTGCACCCTCCCACCCTTCTCTACCCACTTGAGGACAAGAGGCCTATCCTGCAAAGAGCTACGGGCATTTTGTTCTAGAGGTGGGACTCTTGCTTAGGGGGCAAGAAGTCCTGGGTCACTCTGCATCACTGTTAAAATCACAATCATTTGACTTGTTCTAAAACGGGAATGATTTGTCCTATAAATGTCAAATGTGGTAGAGAGGATTGCTTGGGTGCGGGATAGAAGCGTTTCCAAATTTCAGCCAAATAGCAGTTTGAATTTGGGGGGCAGAGCAGGTTTTTTGTTGTTGTTTTTTTTACAACAGATGTGATTTTTCATTGCTCCTGAAGCATTAGTTCTCTGAAAAGTATCTAGACGTGTAGGGGTGCTGGAAAATTCAAGTGCGAGTTCTAGTATTTTCCCTATATTTAGTTGTTGAAGATCCGTCATGTAGTTTTGAAGTTATGCTGTTTTGGAGTAGAATGAGATTTTCAGTATGCCACGCTTTATGTGGCACTGTTGTACAACCCTGAGAAGGCTTTATTGATAGACCATTGTGTCCCTTAGCAGATACCCAAATTGCCCATGTAATTCTGGTGCATTAGAACGGCTTCCGGGCTCTCTTTTGTCTTGCCCATTATATTCTGATCTTTGAGCCCTTTGAATTTCTCCCTTGTATCCGCAGCATGAGTTTGCTTATTGGCCTGAATCTGAACTTAAATTTCCATTAGGCAACCAGTCCAAATACATTATTCATTCAATTGCCATAGTTGCTTTCAATGCTAATAGGGCTAGAATGGAACTTGTTTAGTTATACTTAGCTATATTATTGATTTTTAATTATTCTTTTAATATGAAAATGACATTACAGAGAGTTTTATATGTATTTTGTTTTATGTGTATTTTGTTTTCTTCACTGCTTTATTATTATTATTATTATTATTATTAACAAACATTTATATAGCGCCAGCAGTGTACCTGGCACTTTACAAAGTAATAAAATAGACACGGTCCCTGCCCCTAGGGCTTACAATCTGAGAGACAGGAGCTGGGGGAGAGACTTAGGAAGGGGAACAGAGGGAGAGACAAGGGGTCTAACATTCATGAAGATGCGAGGTCTCAAGTGCACGTACTTGGCTTGGTTACGATGAGAATGACAGCAGGCAGGTCCATGTTGCAAGGATAAGGGTAAACCGATCGTAGGTATAGGAATAGTGGCTCAGCAGGATAAAGAGTCAGACAGAGCAGAGCGAAAGAGGTGAGTTTTAAGGAGAGATTTGAAGGTATGAAGGGAGGGGGCAAGGCGGATGTGGACAGGGAGGGAGTTCCAGGCATGGGGGGCAGCAAGTGAGAAGGGACGAAGGCGCTTAGGGGAGCAGGGAAGGCGTGGAAGGGTGAGAGAAGGGACAGAGGAGGAGCGAAGTGCACGGGCTGGAGTATGGAGGGCGATAAGTGCAGAGAGGTAGGGGGGAGCAAGGTTGTGAAGAGCTTTATAGGTGAAGACTAGGAGCTTGTGCAGGATTCGTTCAGGAAGGGGAAGCCAGTGAAGCGAAGAGAGGAGGGGCTGCACATGGTCGAAGCGACTGGCGAGGTAGATGACCCTGGCAGCAGAGTTTTGGACAGAGATGAGGGGAGAAAGGTGAGACCGGGGAAGGCCAGTGAGAAGGAGGTTACAGTAATCGAGGCGAGAGATGACCAGAGCATGAACAAGAGTTTTGGCAGACGAGACAGAGAGAAAAGGGCGAATCTTAGCAATGTTATGGAGGGAGAAGCGACAGGATTTAGCAACAGAGTCAATGTAGGGTTTAAAAGAAAGGGCTGAGTCAAAGATGAAGCCTAGGCTACGGGCTTGGGGGACAGGCAGGATGGTGACTCCATCAATAGTTATTGACAGTGAGGAAGGAGAGGAAGGATGAGGGGGGAAGATAAGGAGTTCAGTTTTAGCCATGTTGAGTTTGAGTTGACGTTGAGACATCCAGGTAGAGATGTCAGAGAGACAGTTGATGAGACGAGCTTGAACAGAGGGAGAGAGAGAGGGAGTAGAGAGATAGAGTTGAGTGTCATCAGCATAGAGGTGGTATTGGAAGCCATGGGAGGCAATGAGTTTGCCTAAGGATGAGGTATAGATCGAGAAGAGGAGAGGGCCAAGAACAGAGCCTTGAGGAACACCAACTGAGAGGGGGAAGGAGGAGGAGGCGGAGTTGGAGAGAGACACATTAAAGGAGCGGTCAGAGAGGTAGGAGGAGAACCAGTTATGGACAGAGCCACAAAAGCCAAGGGAGTGAAGGGAATCCAGCAAGAGTGAGTGGTCAACAGTATCGAAGGCAGCAGAGAGATCAAGGAGGACAAGAATGGAATAGAGACGTTTAGATTTAGCCACCAGAAGATCGTTGGTGATCTTAGCGAGAGCAGTTTCAGTAGAATGAAGGGGGCGGAAGCCAGATTGGAGGGGGTCAAGGGAGGAGTTGGAGGATAGGAAGTCAAGGCAGCGGGAGTAGACAACACGTTCAAGCAGCTTGGAAGCAAAAGGAAGGAGTGAGACAGGACGATAGCTAGAAGGGTCAGAGGGGTCAAGAGTGGACTTTTTGAGAATAGGAGAGACTGTGGCATGTTTGAAGGCAGAAGGGAAAGAGCCAGTAGAGAGGGAGAGGTTGATGATGTGCAGGAAGGAGGGGGCGACAGTGGGAGTAATGGAGGTGAGGAGGCGGGAAGGAATGGGATCAAGGGGGCAAGTGGAAAGGTAGGAGGAGGAGAGCAGATTTCCTCAAGGGAGGCAGGGGAGAAGGAGGACAGGAGAACTGCTTTGTTCTTGAAAGTTGTGATCATTGTAAAGCTAACAACAAAAGTTGCTTGGATTGGACAGGCCATTGTATTTCAGCGAGCAGGCTTTGACAGGCCACTGCTGGATGGGGAGGAGGCTTTATTGATGGATCATTGCTGTCAGATTGTGAAGAGGTGTTATTAATGGCCCATTATTGTACATTAAGGCTTTGGGTCACTACCCAGCAGGTGAAACTGACACGGCACAAGGAATGCCAATTGGAAAGAACAGAGACAATGGGAAATGCAATTGAAAGCAATGGGGCGTTGGGAATGCTAGTATCCCTTAATGAACAGTAAGCCAATAAAATGACAGATGCATATGAGAAACAAAGGGAGTTGGGGAGGAGCTGAAATGCCAAAGATGGGGACTAAAAAACAGCTAGATGATCCACAGAAATTAAATAAAAAGAGACAGGGAAAGGGATAAGTGGAATGACAAGGAGGCCACTTGTCACATCTGGAATTAGCGGGGGGCGCTGTGTGAAATGACAAATATGAGACACACACCCCCCCCCCCAGCTGGAATGATGGGTGGCTTGGTGTAATGACAGGCAGGACACCGGAAGTAGCTGGAGTGACAAGGGGCTGAGTGGAACAGGCAAGAGGTCACTGGCAGCAATTGGAATCATGGGGGGCGGAGTGACATGATGGGTAAGAGATGCCCAGGAGTGGCTGAAATTAGGAAGAACTGGCTGGAACGTCAGGCTGCCAGGAGTGGCTGGAATGACAGGGATCTGGGTGGAATAATTGTCTGGAGGCCAGCAAGAGGGACTGGAATCTGGGGGTGGGGTTGGAATGATGGGTACTTGGAGGCCTCCAGGAGTAGCTGAAATGACAGACGGGTGCGTGGAGTGACACGTAAGAGGGCACTGAGAGCAGCTGGAATGAGGGGGGTCTGGGTAGAATGATGGGTTGGAAGCCACTGGCATCAGGAGGGGCAGAGCCATGGGTGGGAGGTGTCCAGGAGCAAAGGGATTGGATAAGTTCTTGGGGGACAGATCCATTCATGGCTATTAGCCAAGTAGGTTTGGGGGACTGGCCACTGTCAGAGACAGGATGCTGGGCTGGATGGACTGTTGGTCTGATCCAGTCTGGCGCGGCTTATGTTCTTATGTGCTCAGCAGCACTTATGGGGAGGGAGGGGGCAGGCAGAAAGGGATGGGTCTATGGCGCAGATCCATGACCTGGACCCTCCCTCTTCCGTCCCTCATTCTGAGCACCTGCCCCGAACTCAGATCTGCCTCACACAGCTTGGCCTACTGATTTTCACAGTGGCCCTAGAAGGGAAAAGGTTCCCTACCCCCAAGGTAAATACAGCAAATCCCCACTGCTAGCCCCCCCTCCCCCCCCAATCCTGCCCCATCAGTGCAGAACTCTAAGTCACAGGAGCCCTCTCCCTGAGCAGAGGAGATTGCTAGGATTGATGATGATGATGATGATGATGGAGGGTGTAACTGCTCTCCAACCCTTGTATATCCAAGTGTTTTGTCCCACAGGACAGCCTGGGCCTTGGGGCCTGCCGTTTTCTCTACTTCCAGAGACCCACAGTGGCCCTCTTCACCAGGGCAGAGTGGGGGTTCCCAAATATGACCACCTCTAAGGCCCCAAACCCCACATTTTTATCTTTACCCTGGGCCCTGCATATTCTAAGGCCAGACCCTGTTTTTTTCAGTGGTTATTACCCCAAGCTACACTGAGAGCAATCCCCAGCTGCCTACCTATGCATATTTTTGAGGAACACTTATGTTGCAGGGCCTGCATTGGCACCTATGGCACGAAAGCAGGCCCTGCAACATGTATTTTCCATACATGTTCCTCAAAAAGTCGCATAGGTGGCAACCCCATCTGCCCTTCCCCCCGTTTACTGGCTCTAAGCTTAAGGAGCAGAAGCACAAAGGCGGCACAGAGAGCAGATTAGGAAAGAGAGGGTCAAGGGAAGAAAGCAAAGGCAGGCATGAAAGGAAAATGTTTGTGGCCGGAGAGGGAGCAGGCTCTCGCTGTGGAGATGACAAATCCAAACACACCATCGCTGCTAAACTAAGGTAAAAACAGTCAGACTTTTAACAGTCATGCAGGCTACCAATTTACAAAAAAACACGAAGCTGGGAAGTTTGCAGCTGGCCTCTCTAGTTTATGCAGCCAGGGCAGACAAGCCAATCTGCACCACTAAGCAGCCGGTTCTGTGGGCAAAATGGGGAGTGGCAGCACATGGCCCACACTCTGCACTGGGCGAGGCAGGGCAGCAGAGTTCAGCAGGCTCAGCTCTACGCGAAGCCCTTTGCTGCCCCTTAGTGTCAGCAGAGCACAGCCCTGGACAGCAGCAACGCAGGCATGTTCAAGCACCTTGGAGCACACGGCCCAGGAAAAGGGAGCAATCCCAACTGCGGATCAGACGGGCTGCCAGCCTCTTGCTGCCAGCGTGATGGGCCCCAAGGGTGCCGTACCCAGTAAAAAACAAAATCAGGAATCTCACAGTAGCAGAGGGGCTGGGAACTAGATACTCACTAGATTTAGGGTTCCCAGGGAGCTACACTGGGAGTCTAAACAGTTTCAATGGATGTGAAATCCTAGAGGTTCATAAAATTTGAACCACTTCTGGATGCCTGCAATCTGATGGCAGGGTGCAAAGGGTCAGCCAGACCTTGGGGGTCCAGCTGGCTACGTCTGAACCCACATCTCAGCTCCCTATCTGCAGAACACGGTGGTGATAATCACTCCGTTCTTCCACCCTTCCTTGGGGGAGCTGTGTCTGTACAGCACCCAACAAGATGGGCCCTCAATCACAGCTCCTACTGTTAACAGTAATCATGTCCTACACTCTGGCACAAATGAGGGAGTTTTCCCCTACACTCTCTGCAGCTCAGCAAGGGGGGCTGGGGAAGAGAAGGAGATGATCAGGTGAGTTAGGGTCTTAACCTGCACCTTCTGCTAATGAGGTTTCATTCCCTGGCTCTGGCATGCTCCCTGTGCAGCTGTCTGCCTCAACTTGGTACCTACCTGCACGATCTTTCTCAGGGATGTGTGTGTGTCTCAGCATTGCAGTAATAGTGACCAGGCTGGATACAGCAGTAATGGAGGCCTAAGAGAACATGCACATGACTGGATGATATGGAAACAGCGCCCCACTGTACAGTTAGAATCTTGCTGGATTGGGGATTGCAGGAGAAACAGAATTAGAACTCCGGGGAAGGAGTATCTTGACAGGTTGGAAATCTGGGCTGAAATTAACAAAAGGCAAATGTAAAGTTCTGCATTTAGAGAAGAAACACCAAAAGCACAAGATGGGGGACACCTGGCCTGGCAGCAGCACTTGTGAAGAGGATTGTAGTTCATCACAAACTAAACACAAGTCAGCAACGGGACGTGCTAATGCCGTTTTATTTGGGTTTGCTGTTTTCTTGCAACGTTTATGGAGCAAACATATGGATTCAGTCAAACTGAAGCTGGATGGTGCAGTAGGGGGGAAAATTAGGTTCTGGAGATCATCTGGTGGAAAAACGAGTCCCCCCCCCCAGCTTTGAAGCTCCTAGAGCGCAAACCTATTCCTCAGGCGTTTTTTTTTTTTGGGGGGGGGGGGGCGGCAGAGATCCAGGGTTAGACAGTGGCATGATGGAGCAGTTTCAAAACAATCTCCTTCATACAATATTGAGTGGCCGAAACAGGGACGTTACCAGTTGAATTACGAGCTCGCTTCAATTTTGTTCTGTATTGACTACGGCTTAAAAATATACAGAACAGCTGGCAGCAGAAGCTCAATGAAGGTTTTGCATCTCCTTGGCACCATGGTCTAACTACTTTATGTGTAGCTGTTGGTTTATCCACTCCTTATTGAGGGGAGTTTACAACAACTAGGGCCAGAGATCGGATGAAAACTCGGTTGCGAGACAGCTACCTTCAGAATGATCTGGCCACTGTATCCAAGAATAGACTAGCCCCATTTTATTGTAAATTTAAGACCTCACATCTAGAGCATTACTTGGCAGCATTGACCGATTTCCCTAAACGAAGGGCATTAACGCTGGTGAGATTCCAGCTGATGCCATCTGCTGTAGTAGAGGGAAGGTTAAATGAAGTTCCCTACACGGATCCTATTCTTGTGGTCAGTCCGAAGTGGAGGACTTGGTACACTATCTTTTTGAGTGCAGATTAACGAAAGACATAAAGGAGAAGTAGCTAGACCCCATTTTGCGAGGAAAATCTCATTGGGACGTGAATATGGAAATTGCTTATGTCCTTGTGAACCCCAGTGAAGCCATTGGAAAGATCACAAATACGGTTTATGCCTTGGCTTGCCGAAAGAAAATAAACGGATGAAAACCGCTCCGCCCAATAGAACAGCCTCTGCGCAGGATTCTCCTGGCTGAAGTTGGGCTTTGTTTTTGAAAGGCATTCTTCGTGGGCTTCTGCTATAAAACAGTGGTTTCATGTATTACTTACTATTACTGGAACTAGAAATGGGATGAACAGTTTAGCGATCCATGTCGTGTGTTAAGAGAATAAACTCTGCTGGTGCATATAGTGGAACTACTAGCTGTTAACTGTAGCTCTGGCAAACTCAGACAAGATCAAGGTTATTTTATTTGATACTTTTAAGCATTTTTAATTTGATTAAAGATTTTCAGGAATCAAGCGCTGCCTAAGTCCCACCCCCCCATTAAAGAGCAAGGCGATTTGAATGAAAGGAGGTATAAATCTCAAATTTGTTGTAGCAAACCCCCTAAGTTAAGGAGACAAGATCCTTAGTGAATATAGGGAATAAATCCCTCATTGTCAGGAGGTTTAAAAGGAAGTAGATACATGAATATGCTTAGTAGCATGTATGCCTAAGTTTTGGTATAGAATAAGGTAGCTCCAATACGCCAAGCTTTGATTTTTCCCCCTGCTTGCCTATAGGAAATGGGGAATAGGGTCAGCCATTTTATTTTCTGCTCTGAATAATTAACAGCACACTCCTTTGCAGACTTCTGTGTGTTTTATCGTACGTGATGTTACTTTGATTGTTTATCTCTATTTCTGGGCCCGACCAAGAATGCTAGTGCCATTTAATAAATACATTGATGCCATTTTAAGCTGCATTAACGGAAGCATTGTCTCCAAGTCAGTGGAAATAATCATCCCTTTCTAGTCAGCCCTGGTCAGCGCTCACCTAGGGTATTACATCCAGGACTGGGTACCTCATTTGACAAACTGGAGTTGAGGGGAGCGCAACAAAGTCGGAGGCTCTGGAAAGCAAGTCGGAGGAATGATTGAAAGGACTGGGTTATGTTTAGCCTAGTGAAAAGGAGATTAACGAGAGACAGGATAGCTAAAATGGCTGGACAAGGACCTGTTCTGCATTGCTGCAGAGGGCATTCTCTTGATCCTAGGCACTGCAGGGCAGCACGGCCTCCACCCCAATCCATCCCCTTCATATCCAAGCTCTGGTTCCCAGGCAGCAACAGAAGCAGCCCAGGGCACCCCCCCACCCCCTGCTCCCACAGCCCAGAGGTGGCTCCAGCAGCTGAAGCGGCAGCTCAGCTTCTCTTGTTCCCGAGGGAGCCACATAGACACGCCCCCCAGGCAGCCACCACTTCTGGAGAGAGCCGCATTTATTTAAATTTTTATCCTGCCCTTCTCTAAAAAAAAGGCTTTGGGCAGCTATGTGACTCCCAAACCGACATCTGTCCGCCTCTGCCGTAGGCTCTGTCGCTGGAGGGTTTCAAGAGAGGCTGCACAACAATCTGTTGGGGATGTGTCCATCCTGCATCCAAGCGGGGCTTGGACTAGATGCCCCTCAAGCTCCCTTCCAACTCTATGACTATGAGGAATCCTCTCCCTCCCCCCTTTCTGACTAGCCCCCCCAGGAGGGCAGCAGAGGCCTGCCTCGGACAGAAAGACACGCCACGTACAATGGGAGGCATTCAGTGTAAAAATTATGTTTATTTACTAATGCTGAATACAGTACCTTAAAAAAACACAGACACACACACACACCTCAGCTCCAATTCCAAGAAAAGTGATGGCAGAAAAAGAAGACTAAACCAGCAGAAAAATTCCCATTTTTTTTAAAACTCCGTAAATAATAATAAAAAAGAACCTCCAAAACACAAAATATACTCTGCAATTGAACTGGGTTATCAAAATGGAAACACAAAGCCACCATCTCACCACAATTGGCTGTTGAAGTAGGTGTGTGGGGGGCCGCAGGGGGCTTGGCCAGACGTTTGCTCCATCAAGGATCAGGCAGAGCGACATGGGGTGCAAAAAAAAGTTTAACTCGGAGGTAGGTCGCTTTCCTGGCCTCGGGAGGAGAGCTCGCTTGCGGAGCAGGGAGAAGCTGCTAAGAGGAGAGAAAGCAGCACAGGAACAAGCGGCCCTCCGCCCCCAAAACATGACAGGTAAAAGCACAGAAGTGAGCAGTATAATACCCCCCTCCCACCCCACCCCACTCAGCCTCCCAGGGGAAACCCAATAGGTCTGGGGGCACAACTAACCTGAGCGCAGAATTCCCATCCCAAAGTGACAGTGACATCCAGAGGTTTCAACGAGCCATTTTGGTGTTTAGTCGGGTAGTTGAGATAAGACACAGGTGTGATGCTTGCAGGAGATGGGGCCACGGCCGAGCCGAACCGACATGGCCTGGGCCTTGGGGGGCAGGGACGGCCAGTTCAGCAGCTCCCCGGTTACCTGATCAAGACTGATTTGCTCAGAGACTAGCCTCCCTCCCACATTTGCAAGGGGGCCACAGACAGGCAAAGCAACCCCCTGCTTTTCCATCGCAGCTGAAGGCAAAAAGTCAACTGCCACAGGGGGCCAGAAAAGGAGAGGGCCGAGCTAGGCTTCTAACCCCCTCCTGTGCCGAGAGGACCCAGGATCCAGAGCGCACAGACCCACGTCGTGGTGCAAGGGCAGAGAGGGTTAGTGCGCAGCCTAGCGCTCAGAGAGGAGGAGGGTGGCTCTGCTGCCCTCTCTGAAGATTGAGGGGCCAAAGGATTGCGCCCAGGACAGGAGCAGCATGGGGACCATGCTGCAGAAAGGGTCTCTCCTCTGCCAAGGCCACTACTGGGCTGGGAAGGCCAATCCACACTGGTGTGGGAGCCTCAGGCCCATGCAGGCTCCCCGGCCCCTGCCCCAGGCCTCCCAAGCCGTCCATCTCCTCCTACAGGTGAAGCTTGAATGCATTCCTAGTGAGTGAGGAAGAACGCAAGAGGGGCTTTGGAGGTAGGTCTGAAGTAGATTTAGAAAAAACAGGCACATCATTAAAATCGGAACAAACTCCACTGTCCTGGAGCTGGGGCTGCCCCTGACTCTGCAAGCCAGTCTCATGATTCAAAGATTTCCTGCCCCGTGGGGCGAGGGAGAACACACCTCGGGGGATGCGGGGCCATCAGCTCTCGCTGCGACTCCTCTTCCATTGCTGAGTGCAGCGAGGTCCTGAGATGAGCCTGCTCGCGGCCGGGGCTCACCCGCTCCAACGGGCTAGTCGAGCAGGCAGTGTAAGACCTGGGCGCGGCCCCCTTGCGCAGGCACGTACATTAGGGGTGGCAGAGGGGCCTGCAGGTCGAAGGCTGGTCCGTTCACGCCAGGCTCCACGCTGTGTCAGCCAATGCTTGTTCCAATCGCCAGCAATTCCCCCGTCTAACCCTTATCCATGGCCACAGTGCTCTGCCACTCACGTTGGCTGAGTAGCTCAGGCCTCAGGCAGGGGTAGCAGCGAGCAGGCTTCCATGCGGGATCCAAGAAAGCCCACTGGGGTTGCTTACCCTATTGATATGGGAATCTAAATCATCATCAAAGCCACAGCCCAGTCTTCCCAGGCTTAAAAATAAAATAAAAAATCACAGGTCCTAACTGCCCAATCCTGCCTCCTGCAGGACATGGCTGGGAAAGCAGCGAGCCCACAGGGCCGCGGGGAACTCCCCCTTCTTCTATGGGCCTGCCAAGCTGGGACAGGGAGAGACCGAAGACGCTCTGTCTCCTCTGCAGAAGCTCCCGCCACACTCCAAAGAGGGCCCTCCTTTCTGGCCTCAGAAAGGACATGGGCATGAGGAAGACACCCCCAGACAAGATTCCAAACCCTGTGTCACCGTCAGAACCTGAACCCAGGGGGACGGAAAGTAATTGGCAGAGACCCTCCAGTCCCGTGCGGGGACCAACGTAAGCCCAGGGGAACTCCCAACCAGTCACACTGGAGTCACTTTGCATATACCCTGGTTTCATCAAGCAAAGGCCTCTGCTTTGCCCTGAATCCCACAGCTCTGCGTAAGTCTGGCTATTGAGCTAGGCCTGATGCTGGCATCCCCCACCCCAATCCTTCAGCAAGTGCTGGACCAGTTTCGTAGCATGCACACAAACTGGACTTGGGCCCATCTACACCAGAAGTCAAACTACTTTCACCCAACGAGGGGGAGAGGGGAGTCACCCCCACCCATTATGCCTGTTCTAATGTAGATGGGCCGCAGGGACCATGAATGCAGCAGAACAGGTCAAGAAGCAGATTCCAGCCAAAGGGCCCCCAGAGCCATATCCCTTTATCCGAAGACGGGTGCTGCTCAGATAGCCCTGGAGAGCACGAGCAATAGTTGACTCGACAAAGCTGTGGGGCAAAGCCAGCTTAGGAACTGGAGCGGAGGGAGGGAGCCCAGAACCGCCCCTCTTCCAGTGGCACCTGCACGAGGAGAGCTGGGATGCCTTTCGCCAGGAGGAACGAGGAGACTCCTGTTTGCTGGGTCTCAGCCGCAAGCCGGGTTTCTCCCGTTGCTGCCGTTCTGTAGACGGCTTTGGCAGATGGAAACTGAATCGCATGGCGCCGCAGGAAGGTTAACAGGCATCCGGGCAGGCTTCGTGCCCCTTCCAGCCAGGCTTCACTTGGCCCTGCAGGGAACCTATTCATTGTCTTCCTACACCCTCCCGGCAGGGGGCTGACAGGAGTCTGATCCAACTGGTGAAGGAGAGAAACTTAACAAAGCAATGAAAAAACACCACGCAGGAAAGGTTGAACCGAACGGAGAGAGCCCTGCGCGCTTGATGGGGGCTACTCGGCTGAGCCACAAAACCCGATCAGGAGGAGTTCTGGTTCTGATAGATCGAGGCTTTCTCCTTCAGCAAATCCAGACACAAGTGGCAACTCCAGCTCCCTGCAAGGAGGAGAAGAGGAGACATGATGACTAGGACAAAACCAACCACAATAGATTTTGTTTTTAAAAACTGAGCCTCTGCCAAGGACTGCTTCTCCTGATGCCACCTCTGTGGAGGAGCAGGATACATATTTAACAGGACTAAGCCAAGTAAATGCAGCAGTTCAGAAGGCAGGGAGGTCTAGTGGATGGGGACTGTACAGAGACAGGTGACTGGAGCTCTAGTCCCAGCTCGGACACAGACTTCCAGCTACTGTGCAACTCGGAATAGGAAGCAAAGGGCCAATACAGGAGAGGGAGAACAGAGCAGCTGCATTCCAGTGAGGCAGGAACGTTAACTGCCATGTTAAACTCTTGGGAGCTGTTATCTACCCTCTCTCATGCTACCTAAACTAGGGGGCACTATGAAACTAACTAGCAGCAGAGTTAAAAACAATGAACAATTAACTTGTGGAACTTGTTGCCAGAGGATGTGGTCAAGGCCAGTAAGATAACTGGTTTCAAGGTGGATCAGATATGCTCTTAGAGGAAAGGTCCATCAATAGCTTAGTCAAGTTGGTTGGGGGAGGAGATGGGGGAATCAATGACTCCGTTACAACCCACTGAGCACGGCTCTGAAGTGACCGAAGCTGCCGCTGTCAGAGACAGGAGGCTGGACTGGGGGGACCATTCGTTTCACTCAGTCTGGCACTTCTGCTCTTATGATCCTAAAACCTTCAGCCTCTCCCAACGGCCTCTGGGGGCCGGAGAAGGACAACTACAAGCAGAAGCTGTTGCAAGGTCTCTTAGTCCCTGGGCAGCTCTCCTCGGTGCGCACAGAGCGGGGGTTGATCGCTTCAGGTTGCCACCAAAGCCAGGAATTTGGCAAGACCTGACAAAAGAAGGTGGAGCATCGCACAGCTCCCAAAAGGATAGGAACCCATGTTCTACAGGGCCATGGAAACCCCCCAGGCTTCAAGGCCTTACGGCGCACACTGCTTTCAGAGGCTAGGATAGCAGCAGGCTGTCACAGCTGCCTAGCGCTGGGTCTCGTATATTCCTCTGAGGCTGATGGTTTGAGACTGGATGGATTTGACCCACCTCCTGATCCCAGCGTGCCAAGCCCTAAGACCCGATTCCTTCCTCTAGTTAGCACGGAGAGATTTAAGATTAACGCAGGGCAGGCCAAGGCCAACGGCTAGAGTTACTGGGGGCGCTCTGCCTGTAGGGCTGCTCCAAGCTGGCTTTAGAAACTATGAATCAGCACATTGCCTGGCAAAGGTTCCTCCACCTGCGGAGCTTGCCACCAACATGCAGGCTGCTGCCACTCCAACCGGAGTCGAGCGCCAAGATCCTCCTCCCCCTCTCTCTCTACGGAAAGCTAGACGAAGAGAAGGGGCAGCGCAGGAGAACACTGGCTGATGGCAGAACGAGGCAAAGGTCCCCATTGAGCTCACCTAGCCGACATGCTACAGAGCAGGCCGTAGAGTCCCAAGGATGGAACCCAGGGATGGGGAACCTTTGCCTTCCCAGGGGCCACTTTGAAGAGGAGTACGACCCCCGAGGGCTGCATACAAGTTGGGGAGGGTGGGGATGTTTAAGGGGGGGGGCAGAAGAAAAGGAGGGCCCAGGATCATGGGTCTGTGCCCTGCCCTTGTCTACACACCCTCATCTCTGCTCCCTTCCCCTGGACTCAGTTTTTAAGCGAGTGGAGGTAGGAAGTGGATCCAGGGGCCAGATCCAGGAACTGGAAAGGGGCCACACAAAAACCTGCCATGGCCACCTTTGGCCCCTGAGGGTCCCCACCCCTGCTCTAAGCATAAGTGGGAGTGACTCTTGTGTGGCACCTAAGGCTGGTCCCAGTAGTCCAAGCCCCCCTAGGGTTACTCACTGATGCTCCTTCTGTTCCTGTCCCCGAGTCCCCCTCTCCCCCTGTAACCAACTAACCATGGGCCCCTGCGACTTCTCAACTTCATGCATTTCTGCCTGACGTTCCCTATATTCCCCTCTTCCTTAGACTGTAACCCTTTCAGTGCAGAGACCCCAGGCACGTTGCTGGAGCTAGAAGATAACTAGATAGCGGCAGCAACAGCAAACGCAAGCACCATGAAGGACAATACAAAACCGAATCCCTCAGCGCCTGGCTGGAGGCCGCCCCCCACAACCCACTGAGCTCTAAAGGCTAGAACGGAGGTGGTGGGGGCAGGCTGGAGTGGTGGGGGCAGGCTGGAGTGGTCGAGGTGCTGTGGATCAGGACTGCAGTGTGCTGACGGAACTGGCCTATAAGAGGCAGGAGGGTGTGAGACACAGCTACTTTCATCTCCCTCCTCTCTCCTGCTCTGGCTGCCTCAGCCCGGTACGAGGAGCTGCTCACGTTCAGCCCCAAGTTCACTCAAAGCTGCACGGAGACAGGCCCATGGGTGGATGCGTGCAGCCCGCGGAGTATTTACCTTCAGGGGGCTCGGACATGGGCGGCGTGAGGCAGTACATGTGATAGCCACGATCACAATCATCACAGAAGAGCAGCTGGTCCTAAGCAGAAGGGGGGAGAAAGAAAAGGAGAATTCGGATGATTCCACTTGGCTTCCCGAAGGGGCAGACACCTTGCACGATGTGAATCCCCACTGCCACGGTTATTGCTAACCCTAGGGCCGGCAGGGCTGGGGAATCTGCTCTCCCCCGAGGGCCATTTTAAAAATGAGCACAAGCTTCAGGGAGCAGCTCGGAGGCCTGATGGGGGGGGGTGCTCAGGGGGAAGGGAGGGGAACCATTTCCCTCCCAGGGGCCACTCAAAGGGAGAACAAGCTCGGAGGCCCACAAAGACGTTGGGGGTCGGTGCGTTCAGGGCAGGGGAAGGAAGAGGAAGGACCAGGTTAAAGATCTGCCCCATGGACCCATCCCATCAAGGCAGCCCCCATCGCCGCTCCCTTCCCCCAAGGGGATCTTTCAGTGCTTGGAGGCAGGGACCAGAGCCAGGAACTGGGAAGGGGCCAAATAAGGCTGCGTTGGGGCCTCCAGGCTTGAGGTTCCTCATCTCTGGCCCAGATCACGGATCCAGCCTGTATCCTCAAGCATGTACCCTCCCTCCTCTATTTATTGACTCATTCATTTCTATTTTTACCCCACCCCTCTCAGAAAAGCAACTCGGGGCGGCTTACAAATTCAGACTAAAACAACAATGACATTATAAAATGTAATCCACAAGACATATAAATAAATAATATAAAAATAAAAACCTCCCAACCTTGTGCATAAAGATATCCTTCCCCCAACCCAACCAACACCCCCACCCCCCACTAAACGCCTGGCGGAAGAGCCAGGTCTTACAGTTTCGTCGGAAGAGGAGAAAATCCGGGCTGTGGCGAACCTCCACCGGGAGGGAATTCCACAGCGAGAACGCCCTCCTGTCCTTCCGAACCCACCGATAGCGCGGGACTTCCAGCAGGGCACCCCCGGACGACCGCAGTGGCCGCCCAACGGGTGAGGCGATCACTCAGTTAAGCAGGGTCTAGGCCATGAAGGGCTTTAAAGGTCAACACCAACACCCTGAATTGGGCCCGGAAGACAATGGGCAGCCAGTGCAGCGCTCGGAGCACCGGCGTTAGCTGCTCCCTGTGGCCCGTCCCGGTAAGGAGGCCGGTCACCGCATTCTGCACTAGCTGAAGCTTCCGAACCGTCACCAAGGGCAGCCCCGCGTAGAGCGCGTTGCAATAATCTAGCCTCGAGGGGACAAATGCATGGATAGTGGCGAGACTGGAGTCCGAGACACATGGACGGAGCCTCTTCACCGGTGCCCCTTGCCACAGCCAACACCTGATAATCCAGGTGAAGCTGCGGATCCAGGAGCACCCCCAGGCTTTGCAAAGATGGAGCCAAAGGAGGACGGATATCTCCAACAACAGGGGTAAGCTCCTGTCATGGAGAAACATAGGTAAACACACGTGTAACACGGGACTACATGTAGACTACAAGTCTGGTAAATATGCAATGCCAAAGGTTCCACATGTATGTAATGTTACAATACATGTAGACTACAAGTCTGGTAAATATGTAATGCCAAAGGTTCCACATGTATGTAATGTTACAATACATGTAGACTACACATCTGGTAGATATGTAATACAAAAGGTTCCACATGTATGTAATGTTAAAATGGAGAACTGTAAAATCCAGATCAGAGATGTAACATGTGACAAGCTCCAGGAAATGCAAAGAGAGCTAAAGGATGTGTATTGAGGACTCTTGCCAGACAGCCCTGTTGAGATGTAGATGGACCGCCATGTTTGCCTGGGTCGGCTACGTGACTGACCCCACGATTCCCCAAAGGCGGGAACAGACACAAAGAAGGAAAAAGACTATTTAAGAGGCCAGTGAGTCACCTTAGGAAGCTCTTCCGAAGCCATCTTGAACATCTGCATACGAAAGGCCAGCGAGCAGCTAGGCTGGGGCTACCATGAACTGAGAGGAGATTTTTGCTAAGAAGCCAGTGCCCAGTCATTTACACCAAAGGACTGAGAGAAACTTATGGACCTTGGTGGGGTAAGATGCTTATTTAGAAACTCAAACAATATAGATCAGGAATGTGTTATATTTACCTTTGATTTCTAGTAACCACTCTGTATCAATTATCTTGCTTATGTAATCAATAAACTAACTTCTTATCTTTATGAAGAAGTGTCTGTGTCTAACATTGGAACACAAGTGAGCGACAAGAGTTCTCAAGCTCTTGTGAACCCAGAGAGTAAAGAGTCTGTAAATGGGAAGGATCGGGCCCTTGGGTGACAAAGGAGTTAGAGAGAAACTAATTCAAGTGGGCTGTGCGCCAGGGAAACTGAGTCACTCAAACCCGGTAAAGTGGGGGTGTGGACCCTCCAACCCGTGACAGCTCCTCACCCAGATCACTGGCCTCACCAACTAACATCACCTCTGCCTAATTTGAGCTTCAACTGGCTCGACCTCATCCAGTGCCCCACAGCGGTCAAGCACCAAGACAGCAGGGCCTGAGTGAGATGAAAATGACACCTCCGCTCTCTTCTCCTGTTGCTCCTTAAGGGTATGAGCTGGAGCCACAGGTGAGATCCAGAAGCTAGAACAGCGCCGAGTAAAGGACAGTCATGGGGAGGATTCGGCCCAATGGCCAGAGCCCGTTCTATGGGCTACGGAGATAAGCCCTAGAGGAGCCGAGCTCAGTAGGATACCTGCCCAAGCCTATTTATTTTATTTTATTTATTATTTATTTATTTAAAATTTATATCCCGCCCCTCCTACCCACAGGGCAGCCCGGGGCGGCGAACACCACTCATTTAAAACAATATACAATTTTAAAACAATTTAAAATACAACATGTGGGGAAAGCCCCCATCCCCGCCCCCTCGCCCAAAAGCCTGACAGAACAGCCAGGTCTTACATACACGCCAAAACAGCAGGAGAGTGGGGGCCAGCCGAGCCTCCTCCGGGAGCGAATGCCACAGCACGGGGGCGACCACCCGCCTCGCCCGGGGAACCTCCAAAAAGGCTCCCACGGACGAGCTCAAGGGTCACGCTATCAGCAAGGGGGCAAGCCTTGCAGAGCTTAAGGAAGGAGAGAGGCTCAGCCTTTGGGGCCTCGGGTGCCGGTCCAGGACAAGAATACACCTGCATCGGCCGAGCGCTACCGAGCCAGGGAGGTGGCTAGCCGGCCGGCCCCAGAGCAGAGCAGATTGCCTTAGTTCAGAATCCCAGCGAGTCACCACACACTCTCCCATTGCTAAGCTAACTAGCACAGGACGGTGTATGCAGACAGACACGCGAACTCCCCCCTCTAATCGCGGCCTCTTTCCAAGTTTCCCAGGGGCGGCGCGGAGGCTCAGCGCGGAGGCTCAGCGCGGAGGCTCAGCGCGGAGGCTCAGCGCAGGCTGGAAGGGTACTCACATCGTTCTCCGAGGTGCCACAGATGTTGCAACACTTGCATTCGATGCACTGCCAGCGGTAGGTCTTCACCGCTGCCATCATGACGGGAGTGAACTGCAGGCAAGAAGGGTGGCCTGTGGGGAGGAAGGGAAAGAGAACAACACATGAGAGGGGGTGGGGTGGGATTGGGTCAGATACGCACCAGGCACTAGATCAGGAGCATCAGCTCCATAGAGAAGCAAGGCAGTAGTTTGGACGTGAGGCCTGGTGGCAGAGAAGCCCATGGAGCCAACTCCATACAGCTGGGGAGGCAGTGTTCACACCCAGAGGAGTGAGAGAGAGACAGAGAGAGAGAGAGACAGAGGGAAACAGCACCGGCGTTGAGGCAGCCACACTGGGTATGAATCAGTAAAGCCAGAACAGATGCACAGAGCGCGGGTGCAATGCCTCCTCCAAGCCAGCGGGAGTGCTAGCGCCCGAGGGCACCCAAGTCCCACCCCCACATAGTACCTGATCGCCCGCAGTCAGAACAGGACACCAGCTCCTCGGGTTGCCCAGTTTTCTTATTGATTTTGGAATCTCCCAGGCAGAAGTCACAGTAATTGTTGGGCAAGGCCAGGCCGTCGGGACCTTTCTTGGCTGTTGGGGCACCAGGCAAAGAACAAAGAAAGACAGGGTTACGGGCGCGAAGGAGCGGAGGTGGCTGGAGAAGGTTCAGGCTCGCGCATTCTTACACTTCTGCTCCTCTGATCTCTGCGAGACGGGCGTCGGGGGCTGAGAGTCCTCTTTATCTTCCCCCTCTTCCTCGGCCAGGTGGGAGTGGGCGTAGTGGTAGCTCAGACCGGGGCGATTCTTGTAACGCTTCCCGCAGACTGTGCAGGGAAAACCACAGGGAGAGGTCTGAGCTCGCGGTATCCGGCTGCCTCCCGCTAGCACACCCGAGTCCTCCAGAACTCCTCATTCAGCCCCGACACCCACGAGGGGCCCCACCACCAGCCACAGAGACTTCAGGAGGCTGCTTCTTTGGCCAGACGTAGGCACGATACAAGGCAGCACAAGCTGCCCAGCCATGGGATCCAACAGTCCAGCTTAGCTGAATGGAATTAGGGGGCATTTCCACCTTCGCTGAATTCAAACTTTGAATCAGCAGCATTCCTCCCCCTGCCCTCACACTTTTCCTTCCCAAGGTCCTTATCCCTCCCCCATTACTGCAACAGCGGAGCTCCTTGCAGGGTGAGGAACAGAAGGGACACGTTACACAGATACAAAAGGGAGGCACAGAAAGCCAGGATGCCTAGATTCATGGCCAGGATCATCCTTTCCTCTTCTGTGAATCAGAAACTTGGGAAATCAGAACAGCTGGGCTCCCTCCACTGCGCCCAGCACAATCCCTACCACCACTCCCCGTATCCTGCAGGAAATCCCAACTCTCTTCCTTCAAAACCTGCATCCAAGCTCTATCGGGATGGTTTCACTTGGAAACACCACTTCTAGGGGCAAGAGGCACTGGAGAGGGAGAGCTCCCTGACTCCTCTTGCCTGCCTACATGGCCGTTGCCCTCCACCTGCTTTATTATATTTATTTCTATCCCGAGGGCTCAAGGTGGGTTACGCTACAGGGCCCCACAGACAGGCTTCTCGCGCACAATTCCATTCACCCACAAACCCCCTTTCGCAGCAGCAGCGAAAGCACGAGGCCGCTGCCGTCAAGTGAGCGCAGAACTAGGTTCCACACACCCCCACCCGCCGAATCCACAGGGACCCATGGAACAGGCACAGCGGTGATGTCCTCCCCCAATGTCACTGCCCCCTTAACGATGGCCCTATGTCCTATCCCGGAGGTTAAAGCCAGCCCACCCTCCTGAACGCAGAAGTGGGAGGCTCAGTCCCCATCGCTCTTTCAGCTGAAGGAGTCTATATGTTCAACCCCAGCCCCACGATGCATCCCGGCTCCCTGTATTTCTATTACACCCTGCATAACAGGTGGAATAGACTTGCCCCCAGCCTCCCCGGGGGAGAAGTCTAGCAGAGCTGGTTCCTAGACTGTAAGCCAAAGGAAATGGCCAGTTATCCCCATAGGGGACTATGCACTGCTGGGAACAACTCAGAGCAGCCTTGAAGCTGCTCTAACTTTTTCCAAGACAGAGTCAGGTGCAGGAGCCTCACTTTACCTCCCCTGCCCCCAGCACTGTAGTTAGGACTCTGGGATCTCAGCATCAGTCACCCAACAACAGCAGCCCCACTGCCAAGCTCACTGTCAGACTTGAAAGTAGGATTACTACCTCCCATGCTTGAAGGGGGTGGGACAAACAGGCTGCCACGCCCCCCTCTGATGTAACCCTACCCCTCTCCGAGTGTCATCATGTTCCATAAGGACAGGCCCACATAGGAAAGGGGTGGAAAGCCCCTGCCGCCCACCCCCCTTTCTGATGTGGGTATCTCAGAAGCCCCAGTTTCACCAGGTTACCGGGAGCTCCCCTGGCTGACTCGGAGAAAATTGGGGCTTCCTGTGGAGCTCCGGGTCAAGATCTGGGAGGTGGGAGCTCTGCTTGAAAGGGTTAATGGGCAAAGAATGAAGAGAAGGGAGGGCCTGGGTCTTGGGAGAGAGCAGAGGCCTAATTAACGGAGGCGTGTCTGGGAAAGAGAGTCCTGGGTTCAATGGCAGAGACACACACAAGGCTCTTGGCATGAAACTGAAGGAAGAGAAAGAATTCCTCCCAAATCCACTTCAAGCCACAGTCAATTTACATAGGGCTTGGAGAGCCTTTTTGCCAGGAAAAAAATGATTGCTCTCTTAGCGCTGTGTAAACATGGCCGATAAGCAGAAGCCAGACCTGGCTGCTCATCCAGCGCTACCGGCTCCGGACACCTCCACTGCCTCAGGGAGTCCACGCCGCCTCCCCAGACCCAGCGGCGGAACAACTACCGGAGAAATCAAGCTTACTGATTCCACAAGGGCTGCTGGGTTTGGATCTCATTTGTACCCCAGGGGTTTTGTGCACAGTAATGCCCAATTCAGACTTTTGTAAACAACTGGGTCCAAGGCTGCTTTTCCTGTGTGGAGCAACAGCAGCCTGGCTACCCTGGCACCAGCGCAACACTGAACCGTGCTAGTGACAGATTATTTCCCCCTTGTTATTCAGCACAGCCCAAGCAGAGACCTGCAAGCACTTTGCAAAGCTATTTACCCTCCACTTTACAGACTGGGAAAAGTAGTTAATCCTCCGGCCCAAGACAGTGTTTAAACTATAAAGTCAAAACCCAGGAGTCCTGGCTCCCAGCCCCCCTGCTCTAACCCACTAAGCCCCACTTTCCTCCCAAAGCTGAGGAAAGAACCCAAGAGTCCTGGCTCCCAACCCTTCTGATCTAACCACTAGCCCCTGCTCCCCTACTAGAGAGAACCCAGGAGGTCCTGGCTCCCAACCCCCCTGATCTAAACACTAGCCCCCGCTCCCCTACCAGAGCTGAGGAAAGAACCCAAGAGTCCTGGCTCCCAACCCTTCTGATCTAACCACTAGCCCCTGCTCCCCTACTAGAGAGAACCCAGGAGTCCTGGCTCCCAACCCCCCTGATCTAACCACTAGCCCCTGCTCCCCTACTAGAGAGAACTCAGGAGTCCTGGCTCCCAACCCCCCTGATCTAACCACTAGCCCCATCTCCCCTCCCACAGCTGGGAACTCTGACAAACCCAGAAGCCCCGATTCCCAGTCCTGCTTCAGTCACTAGATCATTCCCTCCTCCCTCCACCCTAAACGAGGGAAATGGACAAAGTGGAGAGTCTGGATTTCTTTGTGTCAGTAGAAGAGGGGACCTTGCAGCTGCCATGACTCGGCAACAAGCGATCAGACCCCATGCAAGGAGTTCAACGAGGCCGCTGAATAAGTTCAGAAAACTGCAGAATCATCCTTTGCCCATCCAATATTTAACATGGCCATAAGCCCACCCAGGAGCCTTCTGAACCCAGCACCCTGTTAATACCTAACCCCTATTCTGAAAGAGAGAGGGGGAGTAGCACATTAACCCAGAGGCCGAGGAGCTCAGTGATTCAGAAAAGCTGCTGCATGCAAACCCAGTCAAAAGGCTGGTAGTACAAGGAAAGATTACCCTCATTACCCCTCATTTGCCAGCTGGGCCTGTGTCCCCAGACTGCTGCCTCCGCCAATGGTTGCTAGCCAAGTTGGTCAGGGGGATGAAACCTCCACGTGCCAGGAGTGAATGCCAGGGAAGAGATCACTCCTGGCTGGGCCTGGGTTTTTTTTTGCATCCAGTGCTGCCTGCTGTTAGAGATGAACCATTGGTCTGGCAACTCTGATCCTTCTAAGCCTTTGGTCCCCCACACAATTAGTATTCATTGTTCCAAGCAGAAACATCCCAATATCAACCATGCCTTTGAATGCGCTGCTTACTGCAGCACTAAATAATAAGAACCGAACATCCCATCACCCCAGAGAATCCTCACTCCTGACATGCTGTCTCTCAGGTTTCGGGGGAAGCCAACCCAGCGAGCGAGAGCAGCAGGGACAGACACCTCATTTGATTAAGATGTTCCGCCTCCAACCCCGATCCAGAGGCTGACACAGCCGGGCTTTGACACAGCAGGAGCAGAGTAGATGCTCCAGCAGCAGCACGTCTCTGCCTTTCGGAACAGAGCTAGTCAGGCTCCAACCACACCAGAGTGATTGCCCTGCGGACGGGGCGCTGGGGAAAGGTGCCGGATTGACGGCCCGGGAGACTGAAAGCCTCTGAACATAGAATACAGGCAGCAGCGGAGAAAGCTTCTCCTGCACACTGGGTCTGCAGGCTTAGAAGGAACAAAAGCAGCTGGCGGTTTGGGTGCCTCCAAGCAATGTACGAGTCACCAAAGCAGCCCATCAAGCTAGTATCTACCCACCCCATGCTGTCCTCTAACAGACGTGATTTGCCCTATGAGGGTCTCACCCTAATCCCCAGTAGCTAGGGGCTGGTTTAGAGACAAAGCGGACATTTTTATTATTCCTCCTCCCCGATACTGCGTCAACTATTCAAGCTCTGGATATCTGTCATCCGCAGAGACTACAATATCTCTTTAACCTCGCTAAACTGGCATCTGGGGCAGCTATAAACTGTACGTATAAGCAGGGACCCAAGTAATTTCTCGTACTTTAAATCCTCTCTTTTGTATCTAGAGTGCACTCTTCAAACACTTTCTTCAGAGGTAGCAGCGGCTGCTTATTTGCTACGGAGCGCTCAACACCACGCTGGTGCCTGCAAATGCAATGGCTTCCCTCCCCAATCCATTCTCCTGGCTGGTTCCCAGTGAAAGGGGGAGACAACCTTGCCCAGCAGGCTGCATGGAGCCTCAACCGTAGCTGGCTCCTGAGTTGATTTTGCTTGGGTATTTGGAGGGGCCAGGGGAGAAGGATGGAAGATGCCTGTATGCGTTTGTGAGGGGGGATTGCTTCTGTGTGTGTGGGGGGGGGGGGAGGGGGGCGCAAGCTTCTGAGTGTTTGAGCCGGCATCTGGGAAAATTTATTGTGTGTTTAAGAGAATGGGGATAGGAGGGATGCTGAGGGGAGGAAAGAGGGACATGAGGTCTTTTTAGATGGGTTTGGGATTGGTGTGGGGTTTTTATGGGTAAAACCTGTTGCAAATGAATGCCAGGAAGCATATATGCATGAATAAAGTGTGCCTAATTAGACAAAAATAAATAAACAAATCAGACATTCTGTTAGCAGTGAATTAGCAGAAATTTGGTTTTTTTGGTGCAGGGAACACAGGTCTCAGCTTATAAAAAATCTTTTCAGATCAGTTTTGAACTTGCTACCTTTCCGTTTAAATGATCACCCCTTTTGCCCTTGTCTTGGGAGAGTAGACGGGACCAATTTCATAGGCTTATCCGATCCCCTTCAATTCATCTCCTTGCTAAAGCAATCCATACCCACCCACCATTTTCAGAAAGTGCTAAGCAGCCCTACAGAAAATAATCACTCCTTCAGGTTTCTCTAGCTGGAGGTCCCCAAATTTCAAGGCCTCTAGCATCACCAGTCCCCTTTTGAACCCCTTGACCAAAGTGGTTCAGTCTCCATGGCCTGATCAATCCTTAGCCTCTCCTGGAAGCTGCCAACAGGAAGCACATTTGGCAGCACCAATCATGACGGGGAGGGATGGGGTGGAAGAGCTGGAATTTTGGTACCCTGGATCAAGACCCGCTTCAAAAGAGAGTTTTTAAAACTATCATTTCAGGAGAACAAAGTCAGGAAGAAATAAAATAGACAAAGAATGGACTACCTCGGTCAGGAGGTTTCGAGGTATGCTTTTGTTTGTAACTATCTGAAATACAGAAAGAGAATAATGAGAAAAAGTGAACACACTCTAGGACACACAGAGCAAGCCACGAAGAGCAGAGTGGTTAAAAGGAGAAAAGAAAAAAATACTACTTGTGTGCTGCATTCAAAACCAGTGTCAATTCTTACAGGACAGCAGGAAGGAGAGAAAGAAAAGTAATTTCAAAAACTCAGCATGGTCAGCAATTCTGGACGTTCTATTGCCAGTTTTAAGTCACGAGCTTGAGGAATAGCCCCCTGGGCTCGGTGGGCCTTTCCAAATTGGTACTGAGGGAGGGTGCGGGGGAACCGCAGAACAGCCATGGGGAAGGCAGCAGGATAAAGCATCGGGGGGGACTAAGAACTAGAGAATGCTACATGAAGCTGCAGCGAAAGCCCTTTTATCATCATGGAGGCTCTGGAAGCATCCGTCCTGTGGCCAGATCCACCCCAGCCCAAAGCTCTATGGGTAAGACCCTCTAGCGGGAGAGGGAGGGGTGTGGCCATGCTGGTAACACTCCAGCCCCCGCCCTCCCAGCGAGAGATCTAAAGCGGGGGCAAAGCCATGCTGGGAATGCCCTGCAGAGGAGGGGCCCCTGGTCATGCTCCTCAGCACCAGGAGGCTTCCCCCTTCCTTGCATTTTGCCAGCTGGCTACCAGGAAACAGTCTAGGGGAGCGTCTGGGGCCTGGACAGAGGGGCATCATGGGTCAGAAGTGGGCACAGGCGTGATGTGCTAACTCCAGCACACGTCTCCCTTTTCAGGGCGGATACGTTTACCCAGGTCGATTCAGACTCGCTCCCCCACAGCCGCGAGGAGGAAACACCACTCGGGATTCCTTGGTCAGCGATGGAACTGAACGGCGTTCAGGAAGACTGGCCACAAAGTGGTTCATGACCAACAGGACAGAGCTCATCCTGCCTGCATCCTCACCCTCCTCTTATAGGTAGGGAGGTCACAGAGTAGCAGGAGCATCTACATCAGCAGCTCCTAAAACTCTTGTAGCTTGGACATGGAGGTTTGATTCCTATTAATCCATGGTCTTTAGATTTCTGGGTTCAGTCTGTTTCATCAGCCCAAAGAAGCCCATTTCACCCTTTCTATGCGGTTTGACACCTGGCTCAGTCTCTATCTTTAAGTAGTTGAGAGAGAGAGAGAATGTGGTTGCCGAGTTGGCCCTAAGTAGAAGAGATAGTTCAGTAGTTCTCTCTTTTATTGGTCGTTGGTCCAATATAAGAGATTATCTGAACTCCTTTGTCTTCAGGAGACAAAGACGCCAAACTGGCACTGTTCTGATAACGCTTTGTAGCCAACGAGAAAAGCAATCTGCTGCCCCTGCACGGTAGCCAGAAACCCTGCTTGTGGCGGAGACGCGGTGGAGTCTTGCAAGGGCAAGAGAGAGCGCTGCTCCGTCCATGCAGTTCACATGCCCGCAATGGCTTCCTCCTTGGTGCTGGCCCAGGCTTATTGTTCTGCTGGGGCAGGAAAACCTTGCCCAGGGCAGATGAGTGGGATGCCAGGATCCTCCCAGAAGCAGCACATTGACGACTCTAGCATGCAGCAGGGCACAAAAACCAAGGAGAAAACCAGAGAGCTCTGGAATAGATCCAGGTGGCTCAGATTATCCCTCCAATCCCTTCCTGTCGGGGGATCCTAACTGAGCCTGGAAGACATCCCTTAGCCTGTAAAAGCGACACAGCAGCTTGGCCTCGGGGGAAGGTCTGCAAAGCATGACAGACTTCTCCTGTACTCACTGTCACACGCGTAAGGCTTGTCCCGGTCTTCCAATATGGCTGCGTCCAGCTTCTTTCGAGCACTCCCAACGCCTTTTCCCTGGGGACCAGAAAGTGTCCTATCAGGAAACTGCTGCATCCAAGGCACATGCTACCAAGCCAGAAGGGCCTCAATGCCTAGGCAGCTCAAGGAAAGGAATAAGCCAGTCTAACAGTGCCCCTTAGTGGCCCTTGTCTGAAATAACTTTCTCAGCAGGACCAGCACAGAGATCCTTTCTACATTGATATTTATCATGTGGTTTTTGTGCTGTAACCTGCTCTGAGGCTACGGGACACCAAGGGCTATAAACCTAATATAAATAAAACCTAGACAAAATGACTCTCCGATACACGAGGCTCCAAAGGAGAGACGCGTCAAAGTGGTTCTGCTTTAACCCAGAGTGAATTTAAACGGCTTTAGTTAGAAGTGCACGAGTTCCTGCACGGACACAGTAGGGTACAGAAGAGTGTCGGTATAGAGAAGTTCACTGGGTTCGGGCTCTTCGGCACGGCGGAGAGGCGAGAGAGGGGATGCTATTTACCCCCTCAAACAGCACGAGAACTAGAGGCCTCTCCAGGAAACTAACTGGCAACAGATTTAACACACATTTTAAAACACACATTTTTTTCACTCCAGCTCACAATTAACTTGCAGAACTTGTTGCAAGACGACGTGATCAAGGCTGGTAGCATAGCTGGGGTTGGAGGATAGGTCCATTAATGGCTATTAGCCAAGTAGGTTGGGGGACATCACCGCCGACTGTCAGGGGCTGGGCGTGAACAGCGGGGAATGGACTGGTTGGCTACGTCTCCAAAGCGACTGAGAACGGCCACTGTCAGAGACAGGATGCTAGGCTCGATTAGTCTCATCCAGCAGGGCACTCAGAGGGGAGTGGGCATGGAGAGGACCCCAGCTGGCAAAGCCTAGCTCCACTTTCCTTCGGAGGTAGAAGGAATCGCCACAATAATGAGGTGGTAGGAGAATCCAAGAACAAGGGGAGAGATAGGGGAAGCAATAGGAGGGTGGGAGAATTGAAAGGAAGGGCACACATACATGTGTGTGTGTGTTGTCTGTGGTAGCTGAGGCTCCTCCCCCACAAGTCAAAGAAGGGGGGGTGCAGTTCATAAATGTTTGAGAAGTAGAGGTTACTTACCAGTAATTCTGTTCTTAGAGAGAGCTCTGCGTATTCTCACTCTTGGGATTCACTTCCTGCTCCGCAGGCACCGGAGACCTTGATGTCAGCAGTTTCCAGGCAGAAAACTTGGCAACATCTAGAATATGGTGCGGGCTCCGCCCCTCCATCCCCCACTCCCGTCCAGTCAGAACAGTGAGCTCGAGATCGCGTGAGAACGGGACTGTATAAATAGGGGAGGAGCTCTCACCACCTCAGTGCCTTCCAACTCCGTCCCGGAAGACGATTTCAGTAGGTACATCCGAGACAGAGGGGAAGGAGGGCGGGTCGTGAGAATACGCGGAGCTCTCTCTCGAAGAACAGAGTCACTGGCAAGTAACCTCTATTTCTTCTTCGAGGATCTCCGCGATTCTCACTCTTGGGAGAGTGAACAGCAGTTTGAGACACCTACCTCAAGGTGGTGGGAGTCAGAGGAGGTTAATCAAGGAGTGACTGTAGAACTGCTTTCCCCACTAAGGTGTCCGACCTTGCTGCTAGGTCCAGGGAGTAGTGCTTAGGGAACGTGTGAAGGGAGGACCATGAGGCAGCTTTACATATGTCGATGATTGGGACACCGCAAAGGTTAGCCAGGGTAGTGGCTGCTGCTCTAGTTGAGTGGGCTCGCAGATGGGAAGGTGGTGTCTTCCCCGCTTAACGATAGCATCTCTGGATACAGAGGAGAATCCACTTTGAACGACTCTGTGAAGTAATCTTAACTCCGACTTGTTGTCCCCCACAGGAGATGAAAAGCGCATCAGAAGCTCTGATTCGTCTAGTTCTGTCGATGTACAATGAGGGGGCTCTTTTTAGGTCTAAAGTATGTAGGGCTTGCTCCATACGGGATGCGTGTGGTCTTGGGAAGAAGACTGGTAAGGATATAGTCTGGTTGAGATGGAAGGGGGAAACGATTTTTGGAATAAATGAGGTGTCAGTCCGGAGGACTACCTAGTTTTTGCAAAAGCGAATGTAGGGTGGTGAGGCTCTACGGGCCGCCAATTCGGTAACTCCTCGGGCTGAGGTGATAGCCACTAACAAGGCAGTTTTTATAGACAGGTTCTCCAAGGAACAAGCAGCCATGGGTTCAAATGCGGGGCCCATCAATTTCGCTAGCACCAGATTAAGGTCCCACTGGGGAGCCGGGGGGGGGGTGGGGTGATCGGGGGGGAACATGTTGAGACCCTTCCAGAAAATCCTCGTCAAAGGATGGGAGAACAGAGTGTCTGCATCAGCTGGCTTGAGGCGAGACGATAAGAGCAGCCAAGTGTACCTTAATGAAGGAGAGGGAGAGTCCAGATCCCTGGAGAAGTAGTAGGCATTTGAATACATGATCCATCTTGAGAGAGGTTAGTGGTGTGTTGAGGGAAGTAGGCCAACGAGAGAAGCGAGCCCACTTCGCTGCATAGCATGCCCTGGTTGAAGGGCGACGAGAGCTTAACAGGACAGTTGCAATCTCTATAGATAAGTCCTTCATCATGAAAGGATCAAACAGGCGCAAAGATGGAGCATTTTGGGATCGTGGTGGAGAATGGTGCTCCGGTGGCGGGACAAGAGGTCAGAGGAAGCTCTGTGACCTCGGTTGCTAGTTCCTTGAGTGTCTGGAACCACGTTTGCCTCGACCAAAAGGGGGCTATGAGAATAACATGGGAACGATCGGATCGGACCTTGTGCAGCACCTTGTGCAGCAGAGGGGTCGGGGGAAAGGCATAGAGGAATTCCCCACTACAAGAGATTGTGAAGGCGTCTGACATTGATTCCGGTGCTAGATCTGCCTGGCTGCAGAAGATGGGCAGCTTTGTGTTCTCTGCAGTGGCAAAATAAATCTATAGAAGGGATACCCCAAAACCTGAAGATGTCGTCCAGAACAATGTCGTTTAGGGACCACTCGTGGTGGTCGGATAGTAGGCGGCTGAGCTGATCTGTGAACGAATTCTCTTGGCCTGCCAGGTGTATTGCCTGAAGGTGGATGTTGTGTTTGATGCTCCATGTCCAAATAGCCTCTGCCTCGAGCGAAAGGCACGTAGACTGTGCCCCTCCCATTTGTTGAGATACCACATGGCTGCAGTGTTGTCTGTGATGATCAAGATGTTCTTTCCTCGTATATGTGCTACGAGGGCTCTGAGCGCCCAGCATATGGCTCTCAGTTCCAGCAAGTTTATGTGGAGCCGCATTTCCTCTGGAGACCAGAGGCCGTGGGCTCTGAGGTGCGCCATGTGAGCCCCCCAGCCTGTGAGGGAGGCATCCGTTGTGATGGAGGCATCTATGTGCGCGAGTTCGAAGGGGATACCCTGTAGACCCTGAGACTGATCTGTCCAGCAGTGAAGGGTCTGTAGGACCTCGTTTGGCAGGGTTACCTTCCAAAGTGGAGTGGAGGGCAGGGGAGTATACTTGCCTGAGCCACTGCTGTACAGGCCTCATGCAAAGCCTTGCATAGGGGGTTACCGCTGTGGTAGATGCTAGGAAGTCCTGGAGGCAGAGGAAGAAGCGTATCGTTCTGGAGCCATGGGAGTGTAGTCTCTATGGTGTGTCTGATGGTGTCGAATCTGTCCTGAGGGAGGTAAGCTCTTGACTGGTCCTTGTCCTGAAGGGCTCCTATTAATTGTAGGCGTTTTGTGGGGGTGAGATGTGATTTCTGTAGATTTACGAGCAATCCCACGTTCTGTAACAGTGACAGGATTAACTGAATGTGTTCCAGTAGGTAGGATCTGGAGGAGGCTACTAGGAGCCAGTCGTCTAGAGAAGGGTAAACCTTTACATTCATCTCTCTTTGGTGGGCGGCGACAACCGCTACGCACTTCGTGAAGACCCTCGGAGCGGTGGAGAGTTCGAAAGGGCGGACCGTGTACTGGAAGTGTTGGATCTCCTACAATGAAGCGTAAGCAGCGTCTGTGAGAGGGTGTGATAGAAATGTGAAAGTATCCTATCTTGATCTCAGGAATGCATAACCAGTCTCCTTGTTGCAAGCCTAGAAAAATAATCAGGAGGGAAGTCATGCGGAATTTGTATCTTTTAAAGTATTTGTTAAGAATTCTGAAGTCCAGGATGGGTTGGAACCCCTCATCTCTTTTAGGGACTACAAAATAACTGGAGTAGAAGCCGGTATTTTGTTCTGAGAGGGGAACATCTTCAATAGCTCCTTTCAAGAGAAATTTGCTGACTCCAGAAGTATTTGAGTTTTGTGGGGGGAGCCTCGGGGGGGGGAATATGAAATTGGACGGCATAGCCAGACCTAATTATTTCTGTGTCCCAGCGATCGCAGGTAAGGGATGCCCATTGGTCATAAAAGGGCAGGAGATGTTTAAAGAAGGAGGGGGAAACCTCCCCTGATCTGAGGGAGGCTAAAAGCGATTCTTCGGGGGTTGTCCCGAAGAAGAACTGGAGGAGGCTCTCCCTCTTCCTCTCTGTTTGTTAAACCTCCTTCGAGGCTGGGAAGCGGAGGGTTGGGGTTGCTGATACTGCGGAGAGAAACGCCTCCCCGTTTCTAATGGGTAGGATGAGCGCTGCTTGGGGTGTAGGAATAGGGGGCAGGAGATGGGTAAAATCTTCTCCTCATAGCCTTAATAACCCCAGTAGACCTAGCGGTGTGGCTAGTCTCCTTTATTTTCTTGAGGGTTTCATCCGTGGATGAGGCAAAGAGACCTTCGCAGTCAAAGGGCAAATCCTCAATCTGAGTCTTGTTCTCTGGGGTGAGAGCAGCGGACTTAAGCCAGGTGTGTCTCCCAAGCGTTATGGCAGAGGCCATTCCCCTAATATTAGAGTCGGCGAGGTGCGTATTGGCCGTGAGTTGGAACTGGGATATCTGCATTCCCTCCTTCTGGATGGCAGCTATCCGATTAGGGTCAGTTGTTTTGCTCAGCTGAGACCAGAGCCAGTGTTGGTATCCGCACATAGCGGAGGCATAGCTAGAGGCTCTCGGGGATAGGGTCTCAGAAGAGAAGATCTTTCTCCCCAGGACGTCCAGGCGTCTCCCTTCCCTGTCAGATGGGCAAGTCTGTAGACCCTCTGCTCTAGTCCTGAGTGAGGCTGCCGCAATGACTAGAGAGTTTTTTTGGGGGGAGGGGGTGTTTGTAGAAAATATTACCCCCTTCCTTGGGGATGGCATAGAGGGAGTCAGCCAGCTTGTTGATGGGGACAGCTGAGGAGGGTTTGGCCCACTTCGAGGTGGAAGGCTCCATAAGCTGCTCAAACATGGGGATCATGATGTGGCCAGGTTCCCCACTACCTAAAATGCCAAAGACAGGCCCCGATTGGATCTTCCTGACCACCTTGGTAGGCAGTTTAGGGAGTGCTGAGACTAGTCTCTTAGCATGGCCTGGAAGGCCTTAGTGTCCTCTGTAGCCAGGACAAGGTTGGGTTTCGAGACGGAATCCGATGGAGGAGGGAAAACGGTCTTGTCCTCCTCTAAGACAGGTGAAGAGGAGGAGGATGAAGGGGATGCAGCAGACCTCCCTGACGAAGCCTCTAGCTCGGGTGGAGGCTGCCCTGAAGCAGGGTGATCGGAAGGGTGTGTGTGTGTCCTAAGAGGGAGTTGAAGAAGGTGGTTCCTGGAGGCTGTGCTAACCTGGACCCTGCACCATTTCCTATTCCTTAGGAACGGATGGTGCCGATGGAACCACAGAGCGGGACCGAGGAGGGGGCTAGCTCCTTGTGTCCTGTACAGGTGTCAGGTCCGGAGGTGGAAGACTGACCGGTACCGGTGGTACCTCTGCAGGAGGGGGTCTGGAGATCATAGTGGTTGGAGCTGTGCGAGGGGGGGGGGGGCAGCAGGATGTAGCCGCCTACGTGCAGTGGGGCTGAAGTGCTCGTATTTAGAGGGCGGCTCGCAACCTCCATGCTCTCAAAATTGGTCCTGGAGGGATATGGCAGAGATCCGCTCCAAGAGCGGGAACGGTACCTATGACCTCTGGTATAGTCCTGGTATCGCCAATACCGAGAGTCGTCATAAGGGGAGCAGCAGGAGCAGGGGGATCGCGTCCTCTGGTCCCTGTGGTACCGGAGAGTTGTACCTAACAGCCTGGAAGGGGATCTCTCCGCATACCTGGGGTCTGTCGGACTGCAGGGTTCTATACCTGCCAGGAGATCTGGAGCTCGACTGTCGATGCCAGTGGTGCTCACTGTGGTGAGAAAAGGAGCGAGAGTCCCTGTGCTGTTCCCGATGGGGAGGCAGCATCACCTCTAGAGGGGCTGTGGGTTTGGCTGTGGTACGGCAGGTGTCGATACCAACGATGTCAGAGGCAGTATGGTTAATTTGGGATCAGGGAGTAGTCTTCCCGGAGGGTTCCCTCTGCCTCGGTTCTCTTGCCCTTCTTTTTCTTTCTCTCGTCAACAGGGCGTTTTGTGTTACAATCCCTGGTGCGAGACTCGCTCTTAGAGCGGGAGGCGCTCCTGGGTGTCAACGGTACCGTAGCCGGAACGTCACCAGACTCTGCACTGGTGGTACCGGTAGCATTCTGAGGGTCTGGCAGTGTTGCAGGAACTGCGGTCTCCGGGTTCATCCTGGAGGTTGCTGAGTGCCCAGTGGGGAGTCTGAGAGGCCCCTCTTCACCACCCTGAAGTACCTTCTTAGTGAGAACGTCCTGGAGTCGGAGCCCTAGCCCTTTTTGTCCTGGTGGAAAGGGCAGCACAGGCCTTGCAAGTGCGGGTGTTGTGGGTCTCCCCGAGGCAGGCTAAACACAGCGAGTGCTGATCGCTCACAGAGCGAGCAGCCGGGCAGGAGCAGCAGCGTTTGAAGCCCGCCTGCTCGAGCATAGTCCGGCACACCCACGATAAAATCGGGTGGAGTCTGGGGGACGAGCCCCGCAGACTAAGGGACGGGCACTCAGATCTTTCGGAGTTGTTCTAGATGGAATAACAACTGTTTTTCTTTTTTACAAAGTACTGAAAAGCACTGAGGTCTTCCAAGCGTAACGCAGTTGGAAGGAACTGAGGCGGTGAGGGCTCCTCCCCTATTTATACAGGCCCATTCTCGCACGATCTTGAGCCCATGCTTTTGACTGGACAGGAGGGGGGATGAAAGGGCGGAGCCTTCACCATATTCTAGATCTTTCCAGGTTTTCGGCCTGGAAACTGCTGACATCAAAGTCTCCGGTGCCTGCAGAGCAGGAAGTGAATCCCAAGAGTGAGAATCACTGAGATCCTCGAAGAAGAATTTTAAGTTTAATCAAACTTCTACCAGGCTGGGGCTCTGCCCCCCCCCCCCCCCCCCGAGTTGGATGCTTCCCTCCCTTGGGAATCCCAGCACCCCGTTTATGCTGGGCACGAAGCTAAACTGCCTTCGTTTGAAAAGGATTTCAAAGGTGGTCCCATTCCCTAGCCTATGGGATGCTGTGCTGATGCAGCCACAGTTGGGAAGTAGAGGCCAGGCCCAGCGCAGCCCTGGGCTGGGAGCACCGAGCACGTGCGAGGGGAAGTGGGGCAATAACTGCCACCGCCAGGCGACTTTACCTTGGCCTTGCCTTTTCCCCGACGCTTTGGTGTGTCCTCTTCGTAGTCTTCGTCGTCCAGATCATCCAGGAAGTCGTCTGGCTCCAAAATCCGCTGGAAAGAGGAGGAGATGGGTCATTGTAGCGAGAACTTGGTGGGGACCAGGAAAGAGAGGAACAAGCAAGGGACAAGGATGTTACGGAGCTTGGCTGAGGGCTCCCTGCCCGCTGCTGCATCCTGAGCACAAACACTAGGCGCACCCAGAGAGAAGGGTGCGGATTCCACAGAGCTATATATAGGGGTATGCACCATGGGTAAAGCGGGGGCTCAAATCCCAGCTCCGTCACAGCCTCCCCGAGTGACCGGGCAAGTCACTCACTCCCCGACTCAGCACGTCTCTAGGCAATGTTTAGTTTGTTTTTAAAAACAGTAAAAAAAAGAAAAAAAGTATTTTCTGAGCCCAAGCCTGGCCCAGAAGTCATGACCCTGCTTGGGGTCGGCAAATGGGGTCACGATCCTAACTGCTGACTGACGGAGCCTGTATGGCTTTGCTGCTGTTTTAGGAGCATGGGATTATATTTAAATTGCGAAAAGGGGGTCAGGCAAAAACATGGGGAGCTGGCTTAAGTCTCTCTGTGCCTCAGATCCCCATCTGTCCCTGTCCGTGCTCCCTGGTTCATCCCACCCTTGGGGCAGGGATTCTCTCTTACTGGGGTGATGATCCGCTTCCTCAGAGTTATTACGAAAGGGACAGAAAACAAAACCGAGCTCATTGTGCCCCCAGACCTTGAACAAAATGGGTGCAGTTATGGTCACTCCATATCAAACTGGGCATAGACTAGCTAGAAAGGGGCAGAGAAGGGGAACAGAGATGATCTAAAATCTGTAACGGCTTGTATACGAGGAGCGGCTCAGTTGACATGGGCTCTTCCGCTTGAGGATACAAGCTAGGACCCATATTTTCCCCATTGGTGGCAATGGGGGGGAAATGCAATGAACCAGGGTCCCTGGATACAAGTTTACAAGCTGGTGCAAAGCGAGTCAACAGGGAGTGTTATTTACCCTCTCATATAAATACTAGAACGAGGGGACATCCCAATCAATTTTAACACAAATAAATGCGCACTGTCCCTCCGTGTACAATTAACCTGCAGAGCTCATTGCCAGAAGATGTTAGGAAGGCCAAGAGCATAACTGGATTAAAAAAACAAAAACAAACCCCAAGTAAGTTCTATGGGGATAGGCTCATCGATGGCTCTTAGTCATGCTGGTCGGGGGAATGAGACTATGACAAGGGCTGGGACTGAACAGCAGGAAACAGATCACTCCGCGACGACCCATCATACACTTCTCTGAAGCAGCCACGGTAAAGAGATGACATGCTGGGCAGGATGGACCACTGGTTTGACCCAGGGTGACACTTATGTTGTACAATCAACTGTAGTGGGATAGAAACTACATCCCAGACCCATCTCCAGTCAGGTTTCTGAGCATCACCGCCAAGCATATACTCATACTGCAGAACAAAGATGCCAGCTACACACACACAGGGGGTCTAACTTCACAGACTGGCACAGTAAAAAGCCTAGAGAGAGAGATTGTATTATTAGGGCTGCTTGGGAGAAACACACACCTCTCTCTTTCCGCTGTACATGGAGGACGCACTTCATGTATTACTATGAGCATGTTCCAGCAAACAGCGTGAAACCAAAGTAAGCACTTCAGTTCAATAAACTGAAGTGTAAACTCCACTTCGGTACCATCCACAAGGCAGCTGCAAACAGAAGTAGTTTACTCTGCAATATTCCCCTAACAGTCATGGCAAACAAGGTTACCCTTCTCTTTTTACTTTGAATGAAGGGTTTACTCCACAGTGACGTCAATGTAAAAAGCGACGGGGAGCAGGAACTCGTTTTTCAGAACATACTTTTTTTCCTGCTTCTGAATAATGTCAGTTTAGTGCACAAGGTGTGAACCATTCAGGAGTAAAAGTGATTTACATTAAGTACATCGAAGCAGCTGTTCCTCAGAACGTGGCCCAATGTCCCACTTACTGAGCATAACGGGCCCAATTCTCATCTTGTACCTCTTCAATACTGGCACATGCCCGATTTGCAGACACAAGCCACAGCCCAATCCACTCTCACGCCTCTTTAGCGGCATTACGCAGCAGCACTCCACAGCTGTCTAGGGTAAGAGGAAGGCTGACACATCCGGGGAAAACTGCAGTGGGAATTTGGAAGGAAGACTGGGAGTTGGGCCAAGGTCAATGGGGCAAGCTTGTTTTTAGAATAAGCGACATGGGATCCCCTGACCTTTAGAGCGGGAAGGACCTTGTGCCATGCTGGTTTTTTAACGACTCCTGGGATTTTTACGTGCTGTTCCTTCAAGGCCCCAACCCTCCTCCTCAGTTGCCTTAAAAAGGTGCTTGGCAGTTCTCTAGCCTGGGAGACAGAAACCCTAGATTCTATTTCAGCTCAGTCCCTGTTTTGTCACATGACATTGGGCAAGAAAGACACTTTTCCCCGCTGGACCGCCCCGCCACACCACTCTCAAAGTGGAGGTGGAGCCCCCCAGGGGGGAATAGAAGATATTTGGGAAGGGGCACAGCTGGCAAACACCTAGCTCTACTCTGACTGAGCTAGGAGGAATTTCCAAAATGATGGAGAGGGGGAACCAACAGGAGAGCGGGTAGGGAAAGAAAGAGCAAGGTATGAAGTGTGTGGCAAAGGGAGGGACCTCAACTATCAGAGACAAGAGGAAGCGTGGGGGACACTTTAAAAAGCCCGAGAGCCACCGATTGCAAGCTCAGAGTATCAACTCAGAGTCCTCTAGCTAGCATGTCTGTACAGCACCTAGCACAGCAAAGCCCGGAACCTGCTTCGGGCCTTTAGGCTTCGCCATTGTAAGGAACGTAGACTAGCTGTAACAATTTGTTGTAGCAGGTGAGGGATGGGAAATGGAAGCCTTTACTGCAGCACTCTGTTCTCATTCACAAAACAGCCTTCCCCCAGGAAAACTAACCACACATGCCTTAATCTGCGTTTGTCTTGTCCAGTAGTAATGCATTCATACAGCTCCGGGTTGCCCTGCATTTCACTGGCTCCCCCTTCCTCCCCACTTCCCTATTTTCCACAATGCAAAGAGCACAGAGAAATACTCTAGTGCTATCCCAGCATGGAGTGGAGGAAGCCAGGATACATTGGCCATACCTCTATAATTATGAAACGGTAGTCAAAAGGGACAACAGGAAATGTCATCATCAGGGGGCTGATGCTTGCTCCAGGTTAATCAAGTCACACAACCCCAAAGCTGCTTGACAGTGAGATCCTTGCTAGCAAAATCTTGGCACTAGGTGGTACAAACATGGCATCATCAGGGAGCACATGAAGTGGTCAGGATTTCACACAACACAATGCGGTTACATGCCACTGTCCACTTCGAAAGAGTGTCGTGTGAACGAGCCCTCTGGGTCCTGCACTCCAAAAGGAAATCAGCAATGGTTTGTGGCAGCCTGGTGCTTAGTCTACTAAACCATGCCCCTCGTGTGGGGGAGCTGCCATGAAGTCAGGCTGCAGAGACATGCTTGGAGCAGTTAAGCAAAGGAATTTCTAGGCAAACAAGGAAGCAGTATCATGTGCATAGTTCTTGCTCTAATGGGAATTCCCCCTCCTCCTCCACAAAAACAAGATTTGCTCCCTTTTTGAACCAGCTCCCACTCAACTTCCAGATTGGAGCCAAAGGAATTTTCTTTGTACAGCTGCTTGCAACCCTTCCTGAACTGGATGGGCCCTGGTATTCAAGATGTTTCTGGAGAGCAGCCAATGTGTCTCGCACACATTCTGCATTTCCAGAGAGGATGACGAAGGCCAGAGCTCCGCACTCCTGAGACTTCTGCAAGGGGTTGGTTTACATTTCACAGTGAATTCCACCCTGGGTATAAAGAGGACTCTTGGAAGCCAAAGATAATTTGCAATACAAGGAAGGGGAGAAAGTGAGAGCAGCAGGGACTCTTAAATAACAGAACAGGTTTCCATGTTTGAGGGAGAAAATTCCCAGGATCTTAAAAGAAGTGGGATTAAATTGGCATTGCACTGACATACAGGAACCACCAACATGCTGCACGGTCACTCCCATACAACTCGGGACACTAAACTTATGTGTGGAATGGGAGCCTGGATCTGAGGCTCGCTCTCCAACTCCTGAAGTTCTGTAGAACGGGAAACCTGAACAATGCAGAGAATGGGAACTTGGGGAGAGTTACGATCAAAAGGATGGTGTCTCCAAAAGGGCATCACTAGGGCTCCGCCCCCACCCCTCCCCACAAAACAGGACAGATGCTTCTACATTTGCAGACAGGCCAGCTTATGGGGCCCATGTCAGATGGCAAAACCTGGTGAGTTCCTTTCATAGGAGGCTTCCAAAGGACAGACACACACCCAGGGTTGCTATTCTGGTGATGGGCACCTCAAACCTGCAGGGCTCAGAATGAAACCTGCAAGCTGCTGGAAGGGATGAGGACAAGCCCATACCGACACAGCAGGAAGCAACAAAGTGGCCCTCTGTTAGGCCAAGGGGTTCACTTTCATTTGCGAAGTGAAACTCCCCATCTGCTTTAAAGGGCCCAGGACAAATGCATTCACAGGAGCCTTTTCTCCTACACTTTTAATTTCACGCAGAAGGTAACTATTTTGCCTAATTATTTTTCACATATTGCTTTTCCTACTTTTAATTGTGTCCCCTCTATTGCCACAGTCACTGCTAGCGATTCCACAGTGCTGCACAGATGGGTTTCACCTTGTGCATCATAGGGCACTTGTTACACGTACGGCAGAGTAGACCTTCCGACGTTACGAAAAGCATGCAGGAAGGAATAAGCACGATGGTTAAAACTTTGGCTTCCAAGTTAACAATTTTTGATCAAATGCGCGTTACACTTGCTGCACCCTGCAACGCAATCTTTTCAGGCATTAACAACCTGGAGGAGAGGGGTTTCTGCAGACTTAGCGCCTCATGTGAATGTTCCTTTACTGATAATAAGGGGGCAGGGGGTCCTGGATGAATACCAAGTTACATCCTGCCTCACTAACTCCCCCTTTATGACCAATGTTCCTGCCCTACGCCCCAGGGATGAACACATTTACAAGTAATCCTACTGACTTTAATGGGACCCAACTGTAAGTAAGTGCTTTCAGGACTGCAGCCCTAGACCTCTCTGTAGCATTTCTATGGGGCTGCCAAGAGTTAATTGCAGAAACAGCTGCATTTTAGCAGCAGAAGCACGGAAACTTCACCTATCCTTGCGGGGATGTTGCAAGTCATACCCCTGTATATTGCCTCCAAATACGTGGCTCAAAGAGAGCACAACCACACATTACCTGGTGAGGAAATTCTAGGCTGCAGGGGTGGCCAAACTGTGGTTTAGGAGTCACGTGCAGCTCTCAGCCAGGGTCAGGCCCAGGTTCCACGCTTCCCTAGTGACCTCGGCCATTTTTACACAGATGGGGGGTGGGGGGGGGTGCTCAGGCAGTGGGTGTTGGTGGGTGGGTGTCTTTTTACACGGACACACGCTCACCTTCACCTATCTCCACCCACAGGGTCTCCTCCAGTTTACACGGAAGCCCCCCCACCACAACACCCAGCAGTGCGTGTAAAAACAACCTTTGTGTCTTAGGTCATTGCACCCCAGCTGAAGTGCAGCCGCTCGTCAGAATCCCAGCAGCTAAGACGGCAACGCATCAATCACCAAGCAGAAGAGGCTCTGCTACCTCAGGAGATGCTTCAGAGGTGTACACGCATGTATGTGCATGCGTCTCGAGACTCTTGGTCATATGAAGTGTTTGGTGCGTGGCTCCTGGCCCATCTCGGTTCTACATGTTCCTAGCCAAAACAATCCGTTTGAATAAGTCTAGCTACAGAAATATCTACACTATGGGAGGGGAATCTCAGGCCCTGGGGCCAAATGTGGCCCACAATTAATTTTTATTGGGCCCCTTCTGTCCCTGGATCTGGTTCCTACCCCCAAGCACTGGAAGAGAGCTCAGGGTAAGGGAGCAGAGATGTGGATGTGCACAGAAGGAAAGGGAACAGATCCATGATCAGGAACCTCCTTTTCTGAGTGCACCCCTTAAGGACTCCCACCCCGTATGTCGATGTGGTCCTTGGAGCTTGTACCCATTTTCAAAGTGGCCCGAAGAGGGAAAAGGTTCCCCTCCCTTGATCTACAGCATGGATAAGCCCATCACATCTGGTCCCCATGACGGAGACCTAGCAGGTTAAATATACGTGCACTGGAAGGCTGGAATGCATCAGTGTTACTGTGTCATGGCTGGGTCCCTGGCTCTCAACCGAGCTCCAGCCCACATACATCCATAAGTGGGTGTTAAGAGGGTGTACCATCTAAGGGAGTACGCAGAGCTACCAGTTTCTATAGGAGGTCAGAAAACCACCACCAGACTGCAGAAGGATGATGAAATGAGAGCTGTGAAACAGGGCCTGGTTACAGCAGCCTGGGTGGAACATGGCTGAGGTCTCTAGTCATTGCTATAAAATACCGTTGCAGTAAAACAGCACAAATCTGCTTCTTATCAGCTTGATGCCTTGTATCCAGCTGGGAAGATCAGAGCTGCTGCTTGCTTAGAGCTGGGGCAGGGACTGGCTTTTCATTCCAGCACAGAGGGAACAGCTCACTCTGAATTTGGGGAGTGGGGCACAAATGACTGCCTAGGCTATGATCCCTCTGCTGAAAACAAAACCGTTACTATTAACAGGCAAACTTTGCAATCTTGCTTAGCTGCATAGTCGAAGTGCATTTAAAGTCAATTATATACCATAACCTCTCCTCCCCCCACTGGCTCCTTCTTCCCGAGCGTATTCTGCACAAGCTCCTCGTTTTCACCTACAAAGCCCTTCACAACCTTGCTCCCCCTTACCTCTCTGCCCTGATCTCCCCATGAACCCCTACTCGAGCACTCTGCTCCTCCTCCATCCCCTCCCTCACCCTCCCATGCCTGTCTCTTATACACATCTAGATGTGTATAAGAGACAGGTCGTGATTAGAATCAGGTTGCTGCTCCTAGGGCATTTACAATCTAGGATGGACAAGAGAAGGGAGGCAAAGGAAAGAGAACATAGGGAGAGACACAGACACATTTATGAAGTTGAGAAGTTGCATATGTGCATGCTTTGGGGGATAAGCGAGTATAAGGAGAAGCATAAATGAGCAATCTACAGGGATGGAGAGCTAGGATTCTAATGTTTCCATCCTCTCCAGGTAGCACCTTTCCCACAACCAGGGCATTTACAGTTTCTGTCCCATGTGATTCGCTAATGTACTGTGGAAGTTTGCTCTCTGGAAGCTTTCCCCACAACTGGGGCATTTATAGGGTTCCTCTCCTGTGTGGATTCTCTATGTGAGGTTGGTGATAATTTGACAGAAGCTTGTCCCACAACTGTAAATCACTGAGGCAGCAACTTAGTGACCACAAAACAGGTTTTAATAATCAGCTTTATAGCAGCTGTGTAGCCAACTTTGCTTGGTGTCAGGGTAATAGCGAACATCACCGCAGACTGATCATGTGAAAGCTTCAGAAGTATATAAAGGACACCACAACAAGCCAGACACTGCAGCAAACCTTATCCTGCCTGCCCACCTGCTGATTTCTACCAGCATGGGCTGGGGAAAAGGAGTCCAGCCTCTCTGGTAGAGAGGCCAAGGACTCGGAGCAAGTTCACCCAGCCCTCCCTGTATAAGGAAAGCCATCATGGAAATGGTCTTATATTGGGGGGAAGGGGATGGACAGAAGAGGTGCGGTGCGAAAAGCATTTGGGCATCAAACAAATCCATGCACCCTAAGCAAGACAAGGCCACAGCAAGGAAGCCAACTGTCCGTGGGAGAGAAGGAGCACAGAAGGTATCCTGGCACAAGGAACAAAAACCCTAGCTCCGCTCTGAGCTGACGTTGGGAGGGTTTTTTCCAAAATGGTGAGGCAGCTAGGGAGAGCGCACACAGGGTGGAGAAAAGAAGAGAAAGAGAGGACGCAAGGTGCATGCGTGTGGCAGGAGGCCTTAAGAACCACAGCTGAGAGGAACAGGTGAGGCACCGTCTAAAACATTATATGATTTGCATTCCCTTCTTTGGAGAGAGGCTGTGCCAAATGGCCATAAGAAGAGGGCAGCTACCTTATGCTAGTGACCCACTACAAGTGGCAATTCAAAAGGTGGAAGCCTCCATTACCTGAATACCAACCCAGCCAGCTCCCCATCAATATCGTAGTGCTATGCCACGGGCATATTTCAAAACAGATGATTGCCAAGCTACTGTTTCCCATGAATTAAAGAATTTGCTGCTTTAACTCAATTAGTATTCAACTTGCAATGAAGTTTTACACCAAGTTTTTACATTTAAATTACTCAGAAAAAAAATGTGAGGCAGTGTAATTGGTTATCCTAATTACCACTAAGAATGTCAGCTCAGATTTCTAGGAAACGCGGTCACGGCCAGTGGCGAGACCAAGATACATTACATAAGCTGGAGAATTAGAACCAGCTTAAAAATATGAGAAGGAAAGAACATGTTAACAGCCCCGAAGAATATCTCCCTACAACATTCCATCAACCAAAGTGGCACTAATGGGGTGGACACACCACACACACACAGCAAGGCAGAGATATTTCTTGAAGGCTTAACCTTCCACCACCATTCTTTCCTCTCCCTCAAGAAACAGGAACCATTCCTTAAACGCCAATGCACATGTATTAAACGCTTGTCTCCTACGAACAGGTGAAATCTAAAACGGGGGCCACTTGTGATCTCTAAAGGACTGATCACCCTTTTCAGCATTAGGGACCAATGGACTAAATTCTACCTCTGGCTTAGTGCATTCTCCTGTGTCTACAAGATTCCTCATTTTCTCCCTTAAAACGCTGTGCAGCAGGATAACGAGATGCTATGGACTACTTATAAGGTAACATGGATTTGATGCATGTTTTTTCAGGAGACCAAGTCTAGGAAGAAAGCAGCACTGAACGGAATCAAAACTGCTCAAATGAGCTTCAGGAGAGCTGCTGAACTAAGAGCTAAAGGGGAGTTNCCTGTTATCTGCAAACTCCCAATATACTGTAACCAAGCCAAGAACGTGTACCTGAGTTCTCGCATCCTCATGAATGTTGCATCCCTTGTCTTTCCCTCTGTTTTCCCCTTCCCTGTCTCCCCTTCCCCTGTCTTTAGATTGTAAACTCTCGAGCATGGACCATGTCTATCTTGTTCTTTGTAAGCGCCAGGTACATCACTGGTGCTATATAAATGCTAATAAAATAATAATAATAAAAGAGGGTTCAGGAGAGAAGGAAGCCATCTCCCCAAGTCCTGCCTGGCTGTTACAGTAGCATGAACTGTTAGGTAAAAGAAGGATGGGGGCAATCAAGACAGCATGTGGCTATTGCATTGGTCCCAAATGCAAGAGAGAGTAGTTCAGATTGCCTCCATTTGTTTAAATGCTTGAAATGTTAATGACTTTTTCCCCTAACAGCTCCCTCCCAACTGATTTTTTTATGCACAGAAGAAAGCATGGCTGGGATCTAGGAGAAGAACTACCAGAATCTTCAGCTTCCCTGTTTCAATCAGGCTGCCTTTCCTATTGGTACAGTCTCTAAAGGTGACCATACAAGGGCTCAATGCCTATTTGCTTGTTTATGATAGATAGAAAAAAGTTGTAAATCTTTTTCTGCCTTTTCTTTTTAAACTTCAGAAACACTGGAAACACCAGCTCTCGTTTTGCCACAGCAGCTGCAGTCTAAGTGTGTCTCCTCTGAATTTATGGAGGATGGCGTGTTGGATGGTTAACAAGGATGGTCTTTCAGCAAAAAAAAAATGGTTTATCAGAAGACACAACTTATGTTTAAAGTTCCCTTAGCCCTGAGGTGTGGAACCTGAAGTCCATGGGCCAAATCTGGCATACGGGTGTTTTTTGTTCCCTTTCCAATAGCTGGATGTGTCCTGTGGATCCAGTTCCTATCCTCTAGGCCTGAAAAGGCAGGCATGCACTCAAGAATAGGGACAGACAAGTCCAGGATCTGGGCCCTCTCTCTCTCCCCACTTCCCCCATGCTGAGGACACCCAATAAGTACCCCCTGCCCAACTCCTATCTGGCCCGTGGAGCTTGTACTAATTTTCAAAGTGACCTGTGGGAGGGGAAGAAGTTCCCCCGCCTTAGCCCCTCCATTGCTCTGCTGTAATTCTCATCAATCTTATCTTGTAATGTCATCATTTTGCTAGATCTCCAGTGATCAGACTCTTCTGTGCAAGAGGATGGTCTCTCAGAAACAGTACACGAAACTCAGGAGGCTGGAGTCAAGTTCCAAACTCAACTAGACTGTGGCAAGCCACTTAATCATTGCCTTGATTCTCCCACACTGAGAAGGGGGACTATACTTCCCTACCTCAAAGGGATGCTGAGAGCTGGATCCATCAGAGACTGAGGTGTCCAGTTACTACCCTGATGATGAGGCCTACGCAAAACCCTAGACAGACAGACAGGGATTGAATTTCTCATTTTAACAACTTTTTAAAATAAACTCTCCAAGCCCTCATTCCCCGGCATAGAACAAAGGGCAGAAGCCCAACACAGTCTTATTTTGCAGATCCCAGGTACAGATTAAACAGATGACTGGCTGGCGTCCATGGGGTGGGTGGGTGTTTTTATAGAGTTCTTTGCACTTCCCGCGCTCAATATACAGTTTGATCCTTTAATTTCTCTGCAGCCAGCTTAAATGTAGTTTTAATCTCTTGCATGTCCCTGTATTGCTCCTGCACTGAGAAGCACAGCATCACAAGCCACGTGGATCTCAATAGCATGCTTTTAACCGAGGTAAGCAGGCTGCTTCCCTTTTAACTCTGGGGGCAAGCAAGCATCTCCACCCGGTGCAAGGTGGCACAGTTACACCACACACTTTCCTGAGCTTGGGGCAACAGCAGCTGTAATAGGTCAATAAAAAAAAAATTGCCCAACATACAGTAGGTCAGTGGAAGAAGGCAGGTCTCCTCTGTCCCCTGCCCACAAATCCAGTGCCCTCACCACTCCCTTCCCAGAGCCCTGTGAATTCTGTGCGGCTGCAGCCATTTTTGTAGAATTTTGCATTCGGCCAAGTTGTCAAAGAAATTGCCCCTGGCAGCACAGAATTACAGCCTGAGAAGGGAGCACTAGGATACAGCCAATGAGATGCCAGCAGCGTGAGCTAGTCAAGGAGGTGCTGGCACTGTTAACGGCTGGTATATATTCTAGGACCATGGGGCTCTGCGCCACAGCTGCTGAAGAAAAGCAGCCCATGACCCTATCCAGGGGGAGAAGAGCCTCTCTCCCTACCCCCTAAACCACTAATAGGTCTGTGTGATATTTTGTGAGGTTTTTTTAAAATGGTATAAGACGTTCAAAGTTAATAGAATGGCATGCTGGGAAATTTGCATTCAACCATTTGGTGGGATTTACTAATCTGCATAACTTATTCTGCTCACAGAATGTGGGTTTTGTGGTTGCAGAATTTTGGGGACAGGGGCATGGGTAATTTGCAGAATCCACAGGATCCTGCTCTTTCCCAACCTGAATCCAATGCATCAGTTCCACTTCCAACGCCCACAAACCCCCCCAAGTCCACGAGCTTGCTGGTCTGCCACCCAGACAACAAGGGTAGGCTCACAAGTTCTCTAGGCCTAATGGCGTCCTCCCCAGATGCCTGGATCCTGCCTATCCCCAGCAGATTCCCCCTCTCCCACTCCCGCCCCCTGTGCCTGGGAAGAGAAGCAAGGACACAGAGAAACAAAAGGGAAAAAATATGTGTTTTGCCGGTCTGTAACAGTGGAGACATTTGTGTTTTACCATGAAGCCCCCTCCGGCAACATAGGGGAGAGCACCCTCTCTCTGCCGTACCTTCCGTGCACGGCTGTTGGTAACGGGGAACTCAGGGAGGCTGTCGTCATCGTTGTTGCGGGTGTCCGGCAGGCTGCGCTTCTCCAGAGGGTCCGTCCTCAGGAGGGCCTCCAGGCTGCTGCCGTCCTGAGAGATCAGACCCTCCTTCTTTAAAGTCTGTTCCGTGTCTGGGGAGAGAGGCAAAGTTACACCCAAGGGAAGCAACAGAAGCGAGAGGTTTGCTGTTCTTTAGGTCCCAGCTGGGCTAGAAATGTCAGCTCGGTGGAAGGAAACACGAGGAGCAATCTAAGGTTGCCTCTGCACTACAAAGACAAGAATGTTACTATCTCAGCAGAGACGCCTGTTCCTGCAGCTTGCTTAACAACTTCCATCAGACCCTAAAGCCACTGGTTCTGAGAGGATCCGGGACTCAATTTGGTGGCCTTGGAGGGACCAAGGCAGTGGCGAACTAGGGAGTGTCACAACAGGGCTTTGGCTTGGACTGTGCTGTTCCTCTCTAAGCCCCTTGCTGTCTACCGAGGCACCGAGGCCATATTTCCACTGGCAATTTATAAGGCTGCCCAGCGTCCTGCCCTGACCTAGCCTTGCTATCAGTGTCTGTTCCAGCCCTACTTCCTGCCCTGTTCCCAGACTGCGTACTAGCCTACCTCACCTGGGCTGCATGCCTGGGATTTAACCCCCGGATCAGCTTCCTGACTAGCTGCATGGATTCCCTCACCTCACCCCACCCCCGCCTCCAGTCCGGATTAGGTTGCCACTCCAGTCGGGACCCAATGCTGTCACCACTTACAGATGTTAAAGTCCCGACAGGTTCCCAAACGTCTTGCCCCTAGGGACCCCATTTTGAGACTTAAAATATAACCCCACGACTCCAGACAGCAGCAGCAGAGAGATTGCGCGTCAGCAACTCTCTATAGGGAAAACGACCCCGTCTGCCGATGCTGCAACCCCAACTGGGGTCGGAACTCAGGTTGCCACCTATGCACATTTTTAAGGAACACTTACCCTGCATCCTGTCTGGCAGGATCCAGACACTGGCAGCTTGTTGCTTCAAGGAAGTGCTCAGCAGAGTATAGCAGAGTGATCCATTCCCTGCTGTTCACTCGTCAGCGATCACATCCCCCAACCTATTTGACTAACAGCCATTTAAGGGCCTATCTTCTAAGAACTTAGTCAATCCATTCTTAAACCCCAGCTGCTACTGGCCTTCACGACATCCTCGGTCAACAAGTTCCACAAGTTCATTGTGCGTTGAGTGAGAGAGTACTTCCTTTAGTTTGCTTTCAATCTGCTGTCAAGGGTGTCCTTTAGTTCCAGTATTTTTAGAGGGGTAAGTATCGGCTCCCTAGTTGCTGTCCCGCACCGCACGTGGTTTCCTGAACTTCTAGCCTAGCCTGTCAATCGTCTCTTCTCCAAGCTGAAGAGCCCTAACCTATTGAGCCTCTCTTTATATGGAAGGCATTCCAAACCCGTGATCATTTTTGCTGCCTTTTTTCCCAGTTCTACTATCTCTTTTTCTTTTTAAAAAGACAGGACTATATCTTTTGAGGCTGTCAGTCGCCCAATGGCAGGGGTGTTGTGTGAAGTGGGTTTCGGTTAGGGCTGAAACGGGTTTCCGGCCTGTGCAAAAATTTCATCAGGAGTAAGTTCCCCGACAAGTTTTTCTGTCTCAAGAATCTTGCGAGAATCGGCATTCTCAGGAGATCCTCGAAGACGGCCAACAGACACCCATGCACGTGCACGACGGCTGCAGCAGCCATGATGCGCAAGCACAGAGTATCGGGCGGGGGGTGTGTGTGTCAAGAATCTTATGAGAAACCTCAGAAAACGCTCTGCGCATGCACGAACCAGGCACTGGTGGGCGCAGAATGGCTGCGGTGGCCGTTCGTCCAGCCGCAGAGCGTTTGTAAGTTTGAGAATCTTGGCAAGATTTGCGAGCTCTCACGGGGGGCCGAGAGAATCTCACACATTCTCGTTTCAGTGGCAAGCAAACTGGTGCCCGACAGCCCCTTGGACACAGAACCCTTGCTCCTCCAGGGGAAAAGCCAACACAGGTTACGCTGCACGAATGTGCCCTGAGAAACATACCGATGAGGGGGAAGTCAGACAGCTTCTAACATCCCACTTTCCCTCGGCTCCTATTCCAGATGCCCCCACTCCTGCCCAAACGTGCAGGGCTTCCAGGCAAGGATGAGGCGCTCTGCTTGAACTACGGAACCCAACTGCACACCCCACCCCAAGGGATGTCACCCACCTCTAGCTAGCGTACAGCGGCACAGCAGGGCTGGAGAAGTGACTTCTGTCCACGCACCATGTATACATACATGGGTATGATGTACACAATGCTACAGCCCCAACCCCAGGGAGAGGACACAGAGGGGCCTAGTTGCTCAGTGAGCAGGTATCCGAGGTGGCAGGGAGGAGGGGTTTACCTGGTTTGATCGAAGGGAAGGAAAGTCTTGGGTCCTCAGGAGGGTGAGCGCGGCGCTTTTTCCTCCAACGGCGAGCTGGGTAGGAGTAAAGCTGGCCAGAGGCTAGGCCTGCCAAACAGAGAAGAGGGGAGAACATCCGGTAGAGGCTTGTTAACCGTGTCACCTCATTTGGAGAGACATGCAACCATGCGACTCGGGCAACAACAAAAATACAGAAAGTGAATCAGGATTGCAACCTCATCGGCAGATGCTGTGACCCCATTTGGGAATCTCTGGCCCAGAGGCCTCAGTCACATCCTCACTGGCCCCTGGCCTTGGCACTGCTCGCACACTAGAATATCTGCTTTCCCAAATATGGAGATTTCTATGCAAAATGGTCACCAATATGGATCTAATACAAAATAAATGTGACACTCAAAACAAAGTATACTACTTATATGAAAAAGGGCTGTGAAAGGTATTGTATTAATAATGTCATGAGAATTTTTGCCTTTCTGAGATTTTTTTTTATTTATCTCTCTCTCTTTAGTGGTAAAAAAGATGGGTGTGAAACCAGGAGACTTGAAAAATTGTTGGAAAACTGGAAACTTTGAAATCTGTAAACATCTGGATGATAATCACTTACTGCGTCACAGCGTACTGAATATATATGTAGTAAATGTCTATATATAAATAAAATAATTTTTAAAAAAATATTTCCTTTCCTGAAGGGCTTGCAATCTAGACAGCCAAATATGAGGTACAGAACACAGGAGGCTATGTAAGACCTTTTTATTTGTCCAGGCATTTAGTTAAGGGTGGGCAGAAGTGGCACTCACTGCCCAGTATCAAAGTGGGTCTAAGGGTAGACAAAAGAGGCAACCAACAACAGTGCAGTGGGTGTGGGGAGAGCAGAAGTGGTGCTTTTGCCACCCAGCAGCAGCTGGGGAAGGGGGTCAGAAGCAGTGTGCACTGCCTGGCTGCGGCCCAGAAACCAGGACCAGTGGCAAAAAGCAGAGTTGTTCCCAATCTACAATAAAATTGAGTGGGCTCAGTCACAATCAGCGTCTTGGCTACCCCTGTTCTAGAGAGAATTTAGTTTTAAGGCAGAAGTGCAGCAATATAGTGTAAAAATCATGATATTACAATGTTGTTCCCGGCTGAGATGCATTTGCATTCTGGAACACAAGAGTCTTGATTCCATTAGGGAAGCTTCCCCTCTCAGAACCCACAAGTCTTATGATTCATTCACAACCTACCATTCCTCTTGGAAACTCGCTGCTTGCTCCTTAACCTAGATTTGCCTTACCCTGCAACAATGTGTTCACACAGCAGGTGGTGGTTCTGCATTTAAATAGTTCAGCTCTTGTGTGAGGTGGCAGAGAATGAGCGCGCCCAGGAAACGATCAGGCCTTCACACAACACTCAGAACAAGCGTTTCCTCCACCACCTACTCTTGAACGAGGCCTCACTGCTCTAATCACCGGACTGCATCTGTGAACATCCCACGGAGTTCTCTGTACAAGAGAGCAGACAGACTTGTCCGCAGCACTGTGCAGCAAGGAAAAACCCAGAGACGGAGGCTGAACTGCACAATTAAATGCGCTGTCATTGTTCATCATTAACAAAATAAGAGCAATCCTTCCCATCTCTGCCTGAAACTCAGTTTTAAAGTGAAGCCCGAGGCAGCAGACGAGGCCCCACCTGGTCCTCTGTGACGCTTCTCCATCCAGATATAGCAGTTGCTCTGCGCCACCCCTGTCTGAGAGTCTAGGAAAGGCAGCCGGACACTCCTCTCGGCACAGAGTCTGGCGTTGTAGTTGTGGCACTGCTCCATGGCGTCTTTGTAGTACTGCTCCCCGAGGCTGTGGGAGACACAACGAGCATTAGTCTGACTCCTCATAGCTGCCACTCGTCTTTCCTGTTTGGTTGCTTTCTCAAGGCTAGTGAGGAACTGTCTCCCTACTCTCTGGCAGGACAAGACTCCCCTTGTAAGGATGTGAAGGCAACTCGAATCAGCGGCGGGGCTCAGGCAGGCAGAGACTGACTTTTCCACGAAGGAAAGGGGGCTTTATACACAACACTTTAGGGCACACAGCTAAGTAGACCTTACCTAGAAATTTGCCCTCCTGACAACCAGAGGAACACATTGGATTGATCAGGTCACAGTCAGAATTGACATGAAGGATAGGACGGATTCAAAGCTGGGCAGCATATGGAACCACTAGAGCAGGGGAATCTCAGGTCCACAGGAGAAATTTGGCCTGTAGTTAGTTTTTATGTAGCCCGTTTCCAGTGCCTGGAAAGTGCCTCTGAATCCAGTTCTCTCTCTCTCACACACACACACACACACACACACAGAAAGAGTGAGCTCAGGGGAAGGGATCAGAGAGGACAGACTGCACAAAAGAATAGGGGACAGATCCCTGCCCACAACATCTATGCAGTTGTTGGAGCTTGGTACTAATTTTCAAAGTGGCCCCAAGGAGGGAAAAGGTTCCCCATCTCTGCCCTGGAGAGTGAAATCCTTCCCCCATCTAGAGTAGGAATTTTGGATAGCCCTGCTACTGCTAGTGTAGGTCACCAAGAACCTTTTATACCAAATTCAGCTGTAGCTGTATAGTAATTATAATTTATATAGCTCCACCAATGTGCCTGGTTCTGAACAGTCGTGATTAGAATCAGGTTGCTGCTCCTAGGGCATTTACAATCTAGGATGGACAAGAGAAGGGAGGCAAAGGAAAGAGAACATAGGGAGAGACACAGACACATTTATGAAGTTGAGAAGTTGCATATGTGCATGCTTTGGGGGATAAGCGAGTATAAGGAGAAGCATAAATGAGCAATCTACAGGGATGGAGAGCTAGGATTCTAATGTTTCCATCCTCTCCAGGTAGCACCTTTCCCACAACCAGGGCATTTACAGTTTCTGTCCCATGTGATTCGCTAATGTACTGTGGAAGTTTGCTCTCTGGAAGCTTTCCCCACAACTGGGGCATTTATAGGGTTCCTCTCCTGTGTGGATTCTCTATGTGAGGTTGGTGATAATTTGACAGAAGCTTGTCCCACAACTGTAAATCACTGAGGCAGCAACTTAGTGACCACAAAACAGGTTTTAATAATCAGCTTTATAGCAGCTGTGTAGCCAACTTTGCTTGGTGTCAGGGTAATAGCGAACATCACCGCAGACTGATCATGTGAAAGCTTCAGAAGTATATAAAGGACACCACAACAAGCCAGACACTGCAGCAAACCTTATCCTGCCTGCCCACCTGCTGATTTCTACCAGCATGGGCTGGGGAAAAGGAGTCCAGCCTCTCTGGTAGAGAGGCCAAGGACTCGGAGCAAGTTCACCCAGCCCTCCCTGTATAAGGAAAGCCATCATGGAAATGGTCTTATATTGGGGGGAAGGGGATGGACAGAAGAGGTGCGGTGCGAAAAGCATTTGGGCATCAAACAAATCCATGCACCCTAAGCAAGACAAGGCCACAGCAAGGAAGCCAACTGTCCGTGGGAGAGAAGGAGCACAGAAGGTATCCTGGCACAAGGAACAAAAACCCTAGCTCCGCTCTGAGCTGACGTTGGGAGGGTTTTTTCCAAAATGGTGAGGCAGCTAGGGAGAGCGCACACAGGGTGGAGAAAAGAAGAGAAAGAGAGGACGCAAGGTGCATGCGTGTGGCAGGAGGCCTTAAGAACCACAGCTGAGAGGAACAGGTGAGGCACCGTCTAAAACATTATATGATTTGCATTCCCTTCTTTGGAGAGAGGCTGTGCCAAATGGCCATAAGAAGAGGGCAGCTACCTTATGCTAGTGACCCACTACAAGTGGCAATTCAAAAGGTGGAAGCCTCCATTACCTGAATACCAACCCAGCCAGCTCCCCATCAATATCGTAGTGCTATGCCACGGGCATATTTCAAAACAGATGATTGCCAAGCTACTGTTTCCCATGAATTAAAGAATTTGCTGCTTTAACTCAATTAGTATTCAACTTGCAATGAAGTTTTACACCAAGTTTTTACATTTAAATTACTCAGAAAAAAAATGTGAGGCAGTGTAATTGGTTATCCTAATTACCACTAAGAATGTCAGCTCAGATTTCTAGGAAACGCGGTCACGGCCAGTGGCGAGACCAAGATACATTACATAAGCTGGAGAATTAGAACCAGCTTAAAAATATGAGAAGGAAAGAACATGTTAACAGCCCCGAAGAATATCTCCCTACAACATTCCATCAACCAAAGTGGCACTAATGGGGTGGACACACCACACACACACAGCAAGGCAGAGATATTTCTTGAAGGCTTAACCTTCCACCACCATTCTTTCCTCTCCCTCAAGAAACAGGAACCATTCCTTAAACGCCAATGCACATGTATTAAACGCTTGTCTCCTACGAACAGGTGAAATCTAAAACGGGGGCCACTTGTGATCTCTAAAGGACTGATCACCCTTTTCAGCATTAGGGACCAATGGACTAAATTCTACCTCTGGCTTAGTGCATTCTCCTGTGTCTACAAGATTCCTCATTTTCTCCCTTAAAACGCTGTGCAGCAGGATAACGAGATGCTATGGACTACTTATAAGGTAACATGGATTTGATGCATGTTTTTTCAGGAGACCAAGTCTAGGAAGAAAGCAGCACTGAACGGAATCAAAACTGCTCAAATGAGCTTCAGGAGAGCTGCTGAACTAAGAGCTAAAGGGGAGTTGTTTAACTGAAACCACACATTTCTACACTTGCTGAAGTTCTGAACTTCATAGCAGCCTCAGTGTTAAAAACTCTGAGTCTTGGACAGTCATGAACGTGTGACAACATTAAGCTTTTTGGAGATACATGTATAGTTCGGATTTGGAAGACAACACCAGAAGCCAAATTTTTAATGCTCCAGCTGTTACAAAGACAAAGCGGTCTCAATGTGGAGCGCAGCGATAGCCATGGAAGCCTGTCTGCGATATCTAGCTATGGTGAGATTCCAAGGGCATCTGCACATGACACAAGATTCTGGCTACGTGTCTGCATATGCCCTCACTCCCAAGGCAAAGCATTAATCCGCATCTGGACTCGGGTGAAAAGATAGGAAACAAAAAGACGGAGAGAGGTAGACAGTGTGGATCGTCAGGGGTCAGTGCTGGGACCAGTACTGTTTAACGTATTCATTAATGATCTGGAAAGAGGGGTAAAGAGTAAGGTGGCTAAATTTGCAGACGACACCAAATTATTCAAGATAGTTAAAACCCAAGCAGACTGTGTGGAACTACAGAGGGACCTTGCACGACTAGACTAGGTGAATGGGCACTGAAAAGGCAAGTGAAATTCAATGTTGATAAGTGCAAGATAATGTACACAGGAAAAAATAATCCTCACTAAACATACATGATGCTAGGTTCAAATCTGGGGGTAACCACACAGGATAAGGATCTTGGAGTCATTGTGGATAGTTCCTTGAGGACATCAGTTCAGTGTGCATCAGGACTCAAAAAGGCAAACCGAATGCTAGGCATTATTGAAAAAGGAACAGAAAATAAATGGGGAAGTATCACAATGCCGCTGTATAAATCTTCGGTACAACCCCACCTTGAATATTGTGTGCAGTTCTGGTCTCCCCATATCAAGAAAGATATAGTAGAGCTGGAAATGGTTCGGGATGGATCAAATTCCATACGAGGCGAGGCTCAACAGGTTGGGGCTTTTTAGCTTGGAGAAGAGATGATTAAGGGGGGGGTGGATTATAGACATTTATAAAATCATGGGGGGCATGGAGAAAGTAAATAGGGAACTGTCTTTTGCCCTTTCCTACAATAAAAGAACAATGGGACACACTCTGAAGTTAAATGGCCACAGATTAAAAACAAATAAAAGGAAGTACTTTTTCCACACAGCAGACAATACAGTCGTGAAACTCATTGCCAGAAGGCTGGGAATGCCAGCACCACAACTAGCTTCAAATGGAAATTAGACACATTTTTAGAGGATACAGCCCTAAATGCCTACTAGTTGGGGCTTAAACCCCTGGCTACAGGTGGTTGGGAGTGGTTAGCAGGCAATAGGTCACACTTCTTGAGCTACTGGAGCTGGCCACTGTCAGAGACAGGATGCTGGGCTAGACAGACCGCTGGGCATTATGTTCTTTTGCCTCATTTTTGATAATGGCAAAATTGTGAAAGGAAAAGAAATCTAATTCTGCTCTGTATTATTATTATTAAACATTTATAAAGCGCCAGTAACAACCTGGCGCTGTACAGAACATATAATCAGCTGCGGTCCCTACCTGTGGCTTACAATCTAAAAGACAAGGAGGGGGAGACAAGGAGAGGGGACAGCGGGAGAGACATGGGAGAAGACAAACAAACATTCAGGCGGATGCGAAGTCTCAGGTGCGTGTACTTGGCTTGGTTACAAGGTGGTCGGTAGCAGCAGTCAGCAGGGGAGGGCTGACAGTAAGAGCAAGGGGAAAGACTAGAGGGCATTGGGAAAGGCAGCATGGAAAAGGTGGGTCTTGAGGAGGGATTTGAAGGAGCGGAGGGAGCTCCTGTAGTTACATTAGCAGGAAAAAAGAGGGAAGGTATTCAGAAACTAAGAGGGAAAAAAATACATGACTTGGATTGAATCGTAACTCCTTTTTCCTACAACAGCACTAAAGCCTCCAGTAATTGAATGAGCTCTAATTACAGTAATTTCAGTGTTAAAATCCTGATGCAAAGTAGCGGGGGGAGGGAAGCAGCCGATTTGGTGGGCACCAGCTTGTTAAAGGCAAGAGAATTTTATATGCCAGGAGGAAGGAAAACTGAATATGCGAGCACGGCTCCCCTTTGTCTACCCTGATATATATCGATCCTGACACTTTAATATCTACCAAAACGACAACATCAAACCCAGAGAACGGAAGTCAGAAGGGAAAAGCACTCAGGCTGCCTTTGTAGCCCAGCTCTGTAATTACGCACACAGCAGTGAGAAGGCTGCTAGTTTAAGGGGATGAATAACAAGTTAAACACACACGGGGGGAGATGGGCTGCTTGCACGTTTGATTTGCAGGCTTACACGTGACATATTGCACGGAACATTGCATACGGAACAGCTTGCTGGACATACCCCGGCACCTAGACACAGCCCAGAATAAAGCCCAAGTATTGGGGGAGAAAGCAGGGATTCAAACATCCTGATCCCAGTTGTGATCCCCACACTAGGATTAACTCTGCTGAAGTCATTAATACCAGTGTACGCTAAAGCAGACTCAAGCCCATCAACCGTGAAAGTAACACTCACAATAGGGACCCGATTCATAAATAAATAGCTATTTGTGAAGGAAAGAAACCCCCCCCGATCAGTCAAAGTTCTCAAGACTATCATTCACAATCTGCACAGAGAAGATCCGATGGCCAACACGGTGTAGTCTGATAACAGTCCACAGAATCAGGTGTAAAATCCGGTCAGTCGCTGGGTTCCTCCTGGCTGCCAGGTCAGTGCTCATTTTAAGTCTTTGGCAGTCCGATGTGCCCTGCAAACTCAGTTGTGGCAGAAGGACAAGTTTACAGTTTTGCTGCCAGCAGTTAAGGCCATGAAGCTGTGCTGCAGCATGGACTGACCTTTGATGCAACTGCTCCCTCACCTGAGCTAGAGCCAGGACAGTACAAACACATGAAATGCATGGTGACCAGCATACAAACTTATTCACTACGATGGGACCCACAGTGCAAGCCCTGAGTTCGGGCTTCCTATGCCGGCAGGGCTCCCCTGGACTAGGTGGCCTTTGAGGTTCCGTCCTACAATTCTGATTCCAGTCAACCAGCCCTAACTGAAGTTTGCCCGATCAGGATTTTTAACCTGAGAACGGAGAGATGTAAATAGGGTTATTGATTAACAGCGGGCAAGCCGTGGCTTGGGAACCGCAAGCAGCTCTTGGTTAGTTCAAGTGCAGCTCTCTGCCAGGGCTGGTCCTGCCTTGATAGTCCTGTCTCTTGCTTCATCACACCCAAATCTCAGCAACTGAGTTGTAGCTGCTCCTCAGGGCCGCAGTCAATCACAAAGCAGGAGAGGTTTGTCCGTGAATACCTGTCTCTTAGGACTCTTGGCCGTATGAAGCTTTGGGTGCTCAGGGTTGGGAACCGTAGCAAACCCTGCTATCGACTAACCTGGTCTCTTGCGCATAACGGAATGGAGTTGCAGTGTAGTCCAGCAGCTAGAATTAGGGATATTTCATTCTGTTCCCAGTTCTGCCGCTAGCTCGTATTGTCTCGTCGCCAGAGCAAGCCACTTAAAATCAGTTTTGCCATCTGTGGAACAGGAGTGATGCCACTCATGCTGTCTTGCTTTACAATGTGCTTTTAGATCTATACATTTTTTAATATGCTTCCAGCCCGGGTCACTCCAGTTGCAGATTCATACTCTTTGCCCATCTACATTTCTCTCTGGAGTCACGGAATTATATTCAAGTCGTAAAAGTGAAGTCGTGCAGGCAAAAAGCTTGGTAATCGCTATTCTAGCCAGACTGATCAGGGAGATGCAGACCGAACCTTCCCAGCAACGTAAATCATTGCTTAACTGCAGACCGGGCCAAAGAGACAAGGACAGGAAGGAGCACCCAGCAGGAAAAGTCAGAGGAAAGAGGAGGCACAGTTTAATGGAACTGGACAGAAGCTTCCCACATGGATGCCTGGATTATTCATTCTCTACACAGAAACTCTGAGTGAAATCAGATCCATACATCTTCGACTGCTCAGTCTAATAATGCACATTCAGCTCATGAATCAGTCCTAGGCTTCGAGATTTTCTTTTGTTGGTAACACCCCTGCGTTCTGCATTTCTCAAGCACAGTTATTTCTCAAAACAACTCAGTGTCAAATAAAACACATTCTTTTCTTAAAATCAGCTTCTTAGCAGAGAACAAAGCAGGAGGGCTTTTAGCACACTCTCAAGAACAAGTCCTTAAACCAAGTGTCTTCATTCACTTATTAGAAATGGAAAACAGAATTAATTCTGGACCCTCCCCCCAAGGTCAGAAGCTTTATTCTTTTACTTACCACAATGGAGTGGATAGTGCCTGAATACACCTATATTAATGTAAGTTAATATATGTTCGGCACACTTTACCTAGTCAATGTAGAGAATATTTGTGCAGGGAATTAATAGGACTGAATTCTGCTCTCTGTTATAACCAATTATCCCTCAGATGGATTCTGAGGTAAATCAAAAACCAAAGGGGTACCAAAATAAAATTGCATAAAATGTTATTTTTTAGTAAACCTGTGCCACTTCATACTCCTTGTATTCCTCAACAAGAATGGGGTCAATTGTCCCATGTTGGTTCATTCCCGCCCCCCCATGTAATTTTATTTTTTTTTAATTGAGAATTTCACTAAAATGCTATTGCGGGATAAATTTGACCCCAATTGTAATGAATGGGGAAGTGAAAGCACTACATGCTTATGGTACTGGGGGTCATATTTGCCCCAAACATTCAATTCAACTCCCAGTACTGTAATTTCAGGAATGTTTATTTATATTTAAATATGTTTACATTTTTACCCCGCCCCTCTCGCTACAAGCGACTCAGGGGGGCTCACAAAATTCTTCATTGGAACACAATATAAATATAAAAATATACTTAACACTCTAATCATGAGCAAAATAAAAACCCAAAGTGCACTACTCCCAACACAGCCCTCCCGCCCTCCCCTAGTTGGGGTACTATTGACCTCAAATTCCTTTTGCGTTCATTTTGTTTCTGTACCGCAAACAATAACTTGATAAAATGTAACGTTTTTATGTTAAACTGGAATCATTTTCAAATCAATCACATTTATTTTTTTCCAATTGTGACTTAACTGGGGTCTATTTTACCCCAATTCCTGATTAATACAGTGCATTTTTCAATAGTCTGAAGGTTAAATAGAGTATAATTCCATCAACTTTACCAGAGATGTGCTGGAGTAAATACAGAATCTAAACACACTATTTGTCTTTTCAGACTGCACAAAGAAAGAACATTTAGCCCATCTTAAAATCATCTCCAGCTAATACTTATTCCCTCAAGCATTTACGGTGCAAATCCTGGGCACAGAGAGTATCTGCAACGGCCCCTAAGAGTGGGGAGCAAGTCCCATTCAAGTGAATGAGGTAAACGTTCACACCGGCAGCATGCCCCCTGGAGAACTGTGCCGTTACTATGTTACACAGCTTCAGAAAGTTCCACATGAAAGCCGCAGCGTTCTGTGCTTTGAATTCCTAGTTAATAAAGTGGAAAACAAACCTTGCATAAATCACCCCTCTGCATGGATGAAGCAAATGGAAATGAAGGCCGCTTGAGCCCCTGAAACGCCTTTGTAAAATTTCTGTCAACTGGGGGGTGGGGGGGAAGAGAGGGGGGTGCAAATTATTATTCAGGAAAGACTTCTTTCCAGCAGCAAAATGAGCTGGGAAGACTTGCAAATGACACAACTTCCTGAAAGTCTCCTGTGGTGATATCATGCCTTGGGACTGTAACCATACATCCAGCCTTAGGACGGTGTTCTTAATAAAGACAGTAGCCCTCATGCTTCCAGTTATCCTGGCCCACCAAAAAAATATGGTCCAAACTGCCTGTTCACTCAACATAAAAGAGTTAACACGGCATTTATTTCATGCCTTGGATCGGCAACTGAGGAAAGGCTAGTTACAGATCAACTGAAAGGGAAGGGCTACCACTGCCACACACACACCACACACAGTGTGTGTGTGACTATATTAAAAAGTAAATAAAAAGGACACAAAAGTCTCTTCTCCCGCAGGAATGGTTTTTGCCCTAACTATTGTGGGTTATTTACAAATCAGTGGCGCAGGAGCCTGCAAGCTAATCTATTTAGAGGAGTAAGAAAACTAGGTAGGAAACAGTTTATGCCCAGTTCTTTGTCTCCCATGAATGCGCTCAAGACTGTTTTTCTATTTGGCCCGTTTCTAATGTCTGGATCCAGTCTGGCCACCAAGCACTGAGAATGTGAGCGGAGATGAGCACCTGCACTCAAGGATAAACAGGTGGTGGAGATCCAGGATCTGGACCCTTCTCTTCCTTCCCCATCCTGTGCACAGAACTCCTATCCTGCCAGCAGAGCTCGCACCCATTTTCAAAGTGGCTCGTGGGAAGGGAAAGCTCTTAGCCACAAGGCTGCCATTCTGCCTCTGTCCATAGGAGCCGTGACAAGGGGCCAACAGCGCAGATGCAAAGAGTGAAAGTGCCCAACAACAAAGCTTAACTCGACCCCATGCACGGAAATCACCCTGTACGATTACCCCCCATCTGGCTCAGACACCTCTCCCCACGCGCGGCATACGCAGCGCCGTCCCGGGTCAGACCAGTGCTCCAGCGAGCCCAGCACCCGTCTCTGACAGCAGCCAAGCTCGGTGGGGCCCGGAGAAGTAACCAAGAGGTCACCACGGGGCAATCCATCCCGGTGTGCACTCCCAGCTCCCGACATTCCCCAAACCTACCTGGCTAATAGCTGCTAACGGACCTGTCCTCCAGAAATGTATCCAACTCTTTCTTAAACCCAAGCTCCCCCAATGTTCTGCTCCTCCTGCCCCACACAGAGCTCTATCCTGCCCCCCCTTGGACTCTGCTGGGGGTGTGTGTGTCTGCTCCTCCTGCCCCTCACAGAGCTCTCTCTCCCCCCCCCCGACTCTGCTGGGGGGGGGGTCTGCTCCTCCTGCCCCACACAGAGCTCTATCCTGCCCCCCCCTTGGACTCTGCTGGGGTGTGTGTCTGCTCATCCTGCCCCTCACAGAGCTCTCTCTCTCTCCCCCCCCGACTCTGCTGGGGGGGGGTGTCTGCTCATCCTGCCCCTCACAGAGCTCTATTTCCCCCCCCCCCTTGGACTCTGCTGGGGTGTGTGTGTCTGCTTATCCTGCCCCTCAGAGCTCTATTCCCCCCCCTTGG
>QEPC01008495.1:940954-956653 GCA_003113815.1 Sphenodon punctatus
GCTAGGATTGGCAGAACCAGTGAGATATACCCTAGAGTCATTGGGAGCCAGTCATGCCTGATGACGTGGCGGTGATGATTTCACAGCTTAAATCCAATAAGGCGCCTGGAACTGACTTTATCCCCGCCGAATTATTGAAAGGGCATATTGAGTGGTGGAGTCAAGCTTTGGCTAGGCTAGCCACCAAAATCACTTGGTTGAAAAGTATTGTAGTACCTATATTCAAAAAGGGTGATCCAAATGATCCAGCGAACTATCAGCCCATAAGTCTCTTGCGTGTGACAGGTAAGCTATGTCCTAGGTATTTGTTAAGTCGATTGCAAACATGGATAGAAAAAAGGAATCTTACAGGTAATGAAAGGTGTTTAAAAAAGGTGTCTCGACAATCGACCACGTTTTTGTAACAGATCGACTGGTCTCCAAGTATGTCATACTGTGGGATAAAGCAAAGTCTTTATATACGCTTCGTAAATTTAAAAACAGCTTTCGATACGATATGCCGGGAGACGTTGTGGTCAAAATTATTGAGATATCAAATTGATCTCAGGCTACTGTACTTACTACAGGCTAGGCTGTTTATACAAATACTTCCTTGCAAGTAAGACTCAGCACGCAAGGGACCCGTACTAGTTCGGTGGATGTTACAAGAGGTGTCAGGCAGGGATGTATCAGGCACCTACCCTGTTTAACCTGTACCTCAACGACATGAAGGAGTTCCTTGATGATCCAGCTTATCACCCGGTGGAGGTTGGTACACGGGCTTTGTCAGCACTGCTTCATGCTGACGACACAGCATTGCTAGATCCCAACTAGGACTGAGGAGACTGAGGAGACTGAGGAGGGCCTTTAGTCAGTATTGTAAAAGCGAACACCTCACAGTCAATTATACTAAAACTAAAGTATTGGTGATCGGCCAGTGGCCGGTTCAACACAAATGGCTTTTGGATAATAAGAGTATTGACCAGGTCAACCAATTTAAATATCTAGGGGTAGTGATATCTGAATTCCCATCATGGAAGGCACGTTTTAAGGCAGCACGGGCTGTAGTGAGGTCAACCGGCCTTGGCATAGCTGGTTTTTACTGGAATAAAGCGGGTAGACTTTATAGGCCGGCATTGGAATTGATTAAGGCAAAGATCATCCCCCAGTTGCTCTATGGGGCTCCAGTTTGGAGTGCAACTACGTTAAATGACCTTGAAGTGGAACAAAACAGGATGTTGAGATTAATTTTCCATGCACCAAAATTTACGCCAGCAGTATTCCTTAGAGCAGAGACGGGGGTTAGTCGAATTGCTGTCAAAGCCAAGCTCTCAGTCATAAAATATTGGCTGGTGTCTAAATCTGGCAAACTCAGGATCATTGGCCTCCCAGGTGAGTAATACAGCTGTTGGTTTTTGGCCAACAGCGATTTACGGGATCCTAGGATCATTGGGGTTTTCTGCATTGTATTTGCTGTCCATCCCCTTTGAGAAGACCTGGGATGAAATAAAAAAGGCGGGGGCACGAGTTAGAAATTCAGGGTGAGCGAGAGCTGGTGGAAACATTGGAGGATATCTTGCTGGTCTGCCCTTGGTATCAGTCTTGGAGGAGGATTTACATTGAACAATGCTGTGAACTGGCACACCCTTACCTAAAGATGGAGGAGTATTTACTCAGTGATAGGGACTCGGAGATAACAGTCAGGGTGGCCAAATTTGTAACTCTTGTGCTGAAATCTAAGGCAGGGGGAAATTGAATTCTGGTAATTGTGACTGGGGTAGTTAAGGAAGGGCAGTCCCTCTTTGTAATTTTATTTGTAAAAGGGGTATGAAATGTGCCCTGGATGTATGTTTATGTTTTTATTACATTTGTTTAATAGGGCAGTAAAGTTTTAAGTGTATTATGTGGCTGTTTTGGGCCGGGGGTGGGGAGTTTGTTACTGGTATATTTTTGTATTGGATTGTTTTGTAATAGCCTTTGGCTACACACATCCTTGCAACATAAATGCAACATAAATGTTCCTTACAAATCTGCATAGGTGGCACGCCTACTCCCGTACGCTTTGAGACCCAGACTTGTAAGTCCCCAGAAGCAGAGGACTTACAAGTCCGGGTCTCAAAACATACAGGAGTTGCTGGGCACTGCTATTTACAGTGGTGCCTAGGCGACTTCCAGGAGGGGTGTGTGTGGAGCGTCTAAAAACCCCTGAGTGAGTTTGCCAACCCCAGACTTTGAAGTCGGGCAGAAAGCCGGTGCATCTAAAAATCCCCAATAGGTTCTAGAATGAGAGAGACCGTCCCCGCAGTTGTGAAAAGTGATGGCTTGCTGCATCCTCCTCCTTCTGCCTCAGGGTTATTTCCTACCAGGTCATGCAGATTATTTCTGATGCCTTCAAGCTGATACGGTTTGGGGAGGAGTGGGGGGAGAGAAAGAGTTCCCCAACACCTTAATCTCAGGTTCCACTCCCCATGTGCGTCGTGTGCCTGCTAAAGTGAAATCCATGGAAACAAATGCCACTGGCCTGTCACCATGGTCACAAAGCCCCCGCGAGGATTACGGGGCAGCAAGAGAAAGCGGAGCTACCCATTAGCAGATCCATCCTAGGCTCAAAAACACCATTATCTGTTCCAGAATTCTTCGCAGAATTGTTTGAATGAAGCAGCAGCTTCCGAACGTTGGAAAACAACATTAACCTTGTGTGTGTGAGAGAGACGAGCTATGATCAGGGGTAGCTAGCTAGATTGGAATAGGCCCAGGTGTAGCAAATAGACTTGGGCCCCCATCACCAGCCTCTCACCTGTCCCACCCACTCACNCATCCCTTGTCTCTCCCTCTGTTCCCCCTTCCCTGTCTCCCCTCCCCCTGTCTTTAGATTGTAAGCTCTCGGGCAGGGACTGTGTCTATCTTGTTTTCTGTAAAGCGCCAGGTACATCGCTGCTGCTATATAAATGCTTATTATAAAATAAAATAATAATTATTATTATTATTAATAAAATAATAATAATAAATAAACAAACAAATAAACTGTCAAACAGAGTCACAGTATAGCACAGCCCTATAGCATGAATTAATTTTTTAGAAAGCCTGCAGGTGTTTAAAGAAGCCTCATTCATTCCTGCACTCCAGCAGCAAGCAGAAGCCGTTGAAGGTAGGTAGGAGCTAGGCCAAACCTCTAGCTGCCTTGCCAGGGACAGGGCTGGGCGAGTCCATGTGAGGGGGGGGGGAGCAGTATGATCCCCCCCCCGCCTGCCCCGCCCACTCCTGCAACATAGGGTAAAGAAATCACCTTTCCACCACTGTAACATTTCTTAGGCATGTTGCCCGTATGCAAGTCCGGCCCGGTCTTTGCCCTGCCAGCGAGAGCCTGAAGGAAGGCGGTCATGCTGCCTCCACGCTCCAGTGCAGATTGGGGCCACATTGTGATGGACACGGCCCACCGTGTAGGAAGAGACAGTCTCTGCCCCAACGAGCTTACACTATCAGCAGACAAACCCTGGAAAGGAACAGTTCCTCAGCACAGCCCAGGAACGGGGCAAACTGTGCCTCAGGAGCTGCACGTGGCTCTCAAGCAGTTCAAGTGCATCTCTCGGCCAGGTCTGATCCTTTATTGGGCCGGTGTTTTTTTTTTAGTTCATTGCACCTTAGTCTCAGCAGCTGAATCCCAGTTGCTCCTTAAAATCTCAGCAGCCAGGACCGCGTAACACCAGCTTGGCCAGCCATTCACTAAGCAGAAGAAGCTCAGCCGGAGAGATTCTTCAGAGAGGCATGCGTGGTGTCTTGTGACTCTCGGCCATAGGAAGATTTTGGGATGCAGCTCTTGGGAGTTGGGAACTTTGTCCACCCCTTTAATTACAGCTCTGCCCATTTACACCAGCAGAGGATCTGGCCGATTCTCTCCCCATTTCGCAGATGTGAACTTGAAGCCCTGTGATCTTTCAAACAGAAATTTGAAGACTGTGAGGAATTGCAGGGGGATCTTGCAAGACTGGGTGCCTGGGCAACTAAATGGCTGATGAAATTTAATGTGGACAAGTGCAAAGTGATGCACGTAGGGGAAAATAATCCAAACTATACGTACACAATGCTGGGCTCTCTAAGTTAGGAAAGGGACCTTGGAGTCAGTGTAGATTCCTTAGCTCATTGAAATCCTTAGCTCAGCGTGCGGCAGCGGTCAAAAAAGCAAAGCAGACCGTTAGGAATTATTCGGAAAGGAATAGGCACTAAAACGGAAACTATCATAATGCTGCTATATAAATCCGTGGTGCGACTGTATCTTGAATATTGTATACCGTTTTGGTGGCCCCATCTCAAAAAAGATATAGTAGAACTAGAGAAGGTACAGAGAAGGGCGACAAAAATGATAGTGGCTTCCGTACAAGGAAAGGCTTGATAGGACCGGTGCTCCGGAGTCTGCACTGGCTTCCTGTAGCTTCTCGGGCACAATTCAAGGGGCTGGTTTTGACCCTAAAAACCCCAAATGGTCTGGGCCTCACCTCTCTGAAAGACTGCCTGTCCTTCCATGCCCCATCGCGGCCCCTGCGATCAGTGGGACTGCCTCCCTGTGGGGACCGTCCATTAGCCTAGTTCATACCAAGAGCTGACAGGGAGGCTTTCTTGGTTGCTGTCCCAATGCTATGGAACCCCCGGAGGTTCGCTTCCGCCCAAAGCTGAGCATCTTCCGGAGGCAGGGTAAGACTTCTTTGTTTGAAAAGGTGTCACGAAGGAACATAAGGCCACACAGGAGAGATCCTGAACTATGGGTCTAACAAATATGTAAAGGTAAAGGACAAAAATGTATGTAATGTCAAGGTTGAGAACTAGAAACTCGCTTCATGTAAGTGTGGACAGGGGTGGTTTTGGGGTAGGGTTAGAGGTGTGGGGCATGGGGAGGTAGTAGTGGGGGGGGGCTTTGTGCAGGGTTGGGGGAAGTTTAGGTTTTTCTTGTACTTGTTTTAATATGTTTATGGTTTGTAAGCTGCCCTAAGCCTCTGGGGAAGGGCGAAATATAATTTAAATCAATCAATCAATCAAACAGCTTGGAGAAAAGACGACTGAGGGGATAGGATAGAAGTTTATAAAATCATGAGCGGTGTGGAACGAGTCAATAGGGAGCGGTTATTTACTCTCGGTCAGGGGCGTGGCCGGCGACCACCCTCGATTCCGGCTAGACACAAGGGAAGTCCGAGTTCGTAGTCAGTTCACCAGTCCCGGTCGAATTCCAGGCGACGGTCTGAAGAACAGTCACCAAGGCAAGAAAGGAAGTCCCAAGTTGGCGGTGAGTTCACAAGACCGAGTCAAATTCCAGAAGGCAGACCGAGGAAGTGAGTAAGGGCACCGGGGTTGGTGATAGACCAAGGGATGGAGAGGATGAACAGGCCAGGGGTGTGTTCCTGTTGCAGGAATCCAGGAACTGGGGCAGACACAGGTGCAAAGGCTTTACTGTGCTGGGGCGAAGGCGAAGGCAGGAACGCAGAAGCTGAAGCAAGGTGTGGTAACGGGCGGAGGCAGGAACCCAGGAGCTGAGGGCAGGTGGAGGGGCAGAGGCTGGAAGTGGGAATGACAGCAAGCCACAGCAGGGATCTGCACAGGTGGCAAGCAGCTGCCTGTCCTTAATGTAGGGGAGAGGACGTCCTAGGCGTTTCTTGCTCCTCCCCCTTTAGTTTCAGGGTGACTCCTTATAGGTTGAGGCTGAAGCACATGGCATGCTGGTGGATGCTATCCTTGCAGCTGGTGCTAACTGAGAACCGGTACCATCCTGGCTGGCGCCTCAGCATCCTGTTGGGGCCTGGCGCGCAACCGGCCGCCCATGGTCACGGACACTGCGGGTGACACCCTCTCAAACAGCACTAGAACTAGAGGACACGCCATGAAACTAACTGGCAGCAGCTTTAAAACAAATAAAGAAGTATTTTTCCACTCAAGGCACAATTAACTTGTGGAATTTATTGTCAGAGGACGTGGTCAAGGCCGGCAGTCTAGCTGGGTTTAAAAAAGGAGTGGGTAAGTTCTTGGAGGGCAGGTCCAGTAACGGCGTAATCTCTCTGAGGAGCTGGGAGTGAACAGCAGGGAATGGATTGCTCCATAGTGACCTGTTGGGTACGTCTCCCAAACGACTGAGACTGGCCACTGTCGGAGACAGGATGCTGGGCTCAGTCGATCATTGGTCTGGCACTGCTTATGTACTTTGGGTGTGATCCTCGATTGAATAATGCCGGCATTGGCAGTTAGCACATGTCCCATTGAGGTGAATGGGATGCTGGTGCAAACTATCTGCCCAGAGGATCGTGTTGTTGGTGCCTAGAACCCTCTGGGTTCTAAATGATTCACCCAGGANATCTTGCTTATGTAATCAATAAACTTCTTATCTTTATGAAGAAGTGTCTGTGTCTAACATTGGAAACACAAGTGAGCAACAAGGGCTTTCAAGCTCTTGCGAACCCAGAGATTAAAGAGTCTGTGAACGGGAAGGATCGGGCCCTTGGGTGACAAAGGATTGAATCGGCCAGAGAGAAAAACTGATTCGAGTGGGCTGTGAGCGAGGGAAACCGAGTCACTCAAACCCGGTAAAGTGGGGGTGCGGACCCTCCAACCCGTGACACGAAGCCAGAAAGAGAGCTTGCTCCCCCACTAAAGCCCGTTTACAGGAAGGCGAGCCTGCATTCCACAAGCCACGCACCTCCGAGAAGCCCCCAACAGCTGTACCGTCCTGTACACGTTATGCTGGGTGAGCATTTCACACTTCAAACACCCAACGTAGCATGGATTTGAAACCCCGGCGGCTACCCATTTGTCCTGCCCAGCGAGCCCTAATGAAAATTCATGCCAAGCACGCAGGGCAAGCGCCAACAATGATGCTACTGGGTCATCGTCAACAGGAAGAGAATGAACGGGGCCAGCAGAGCGCCTCCGCCACTAGGGCGGCCACCTAGGCCCATTTTTAAGGAACACTTATGAAAAATACATGTTGCAGGGCCTGCACTGGCACCCAAGGCCCTGCTGATGCCCCCATTCCCTGCGTTCCGGGGAGCAGTGGTAGGTCTCGGGGACCCCAGAACTGGTAAGCCCCCCTCCCCCAACAGTTAGCCAACCGATTAGAATCATAAACCTGTTAGCATGGAAGGGACTAGTCCAAGTCATCTAGTCCGACCCACCGCTCCAAGGCAGGGCAGCCTTTCCCTACAGCATCGCAGGCAGATGCTCGTCCAGCTGGGCTTCGAAAACATCCGGCAAGGCAGATCCCACAGCCTCCGGAGGTTTTTTCCCCCGTAATATCTAACCCCAAACAACCTTGCTACAATTGGAGCCCGTTCCCTGCTACAGACCCATACGATTGTAGGCTTGGAAGGGAATTCAAGGCTCACCCCATTCTGTGCACACATGGGTCCTCCGCCGCCCCCTGCATGTTCAGAAGGCCCCTATTAGCATGCGCGGTCGGCTCCTCGGCCAAGCCGCCCAACAAAAGCAGATGGGCAGCATCAACAAGCGCTCCGAGACTGTTGCGCGGGGACAAAGTGGCTGCTGTTAATTGAATGAGTCATTATTTATCCCCCCGACGAGATAAAACACGATACGTTCTGTACCCAGCAGATGATCAGCGAGGCCAAAAAGCTGCATTCCGGCTCAGGAAATTAAAACCACAAAGTCCAGACCCCCTATATGGCTGGATTCCTTGGTCGCCTCTGGGGGGGGTCACATCCTGGCTCCAGACTGTGTCTGTTCAATTCAGATGCTTTGGAATTAATTACTGCTCTAAGCCAGAGGCTCAAAGCGTTTTACAAGTCTCAACGGCCGTGTCACACAGGGACAAATTCTTACCACCGCTTTCAGGGTGGCATAGGGAGATGCGACTTGCCTAAAGCCAGGCAGTAAATTAAAGAGAGAATAGAGAACAGACCTCTCTCTCTCCATCCCCTGCTCTAACCCCTTTTCCCTTCCAGAGGACCCTAGAGTCCTGGCTTCCAGCCCCCAAACCCACTAGGCCTCACTCCCCTCCCAGAGCTGGGAATAGGATGCCAATGCAGGCCCTGCAACATGTATTTTTCATAACTGTTCCTTTAAAATGTGCCAATGCAGGCCCTGCAACATGTATTTTTCATAACTGTTCCTTTAAAATGTGCCTAGGCGGCCACCCGACATGCCGCACAATTTGGGTAACTCTTCTAAGTGCTAGATTCCCCCCCCCCGCGCCCCCACCCCTCCCCTCCAGCCTGTGAGCTACATCCAGCCCCAGGCTGTCTGATTTGGTCCCATTCCAATTCCTGGAGCTGGCCACGGATCCAGTCCCTCCCCTCTAGCCCAGGGGAAGGGCGCCGGGATGAGAACATACTCTCAAAGCTCCAAGCCAAGGTCTAGCACATGTTTGCAAGCTGCCTTTCCATATCCCCCAGGCTGGGGGGTTTCAAAGGGACGTAGCAACAGGTCTGCAACTGCAGGCTGCCTCTTCCAGGCTGAAGCTGCATCCAGACAATCAGGCTGTCCCCAGCGTAACTATCTCCCAGAGTTTCCTCCCCTGCAGCAGGGCGGCCCCAAAGTCCTTGGGGGAAAAAATGTTCGATGCAAAGCAGAGAAGTTCTGGGGATGATCCTAGCTGAGCCGCCTGGGGTAGGGTTGGTCTGTTACGCTCTTGAGGTTTCTTTGGGGGGCGAGCAGGGCTGTGACTGCTCGTAGGGTGGTCACCTAGGTCTATTTTTCCAGGTCACTTATGAAACATACATGTTGCAGGGCCTGCCCTGGAAGACTGGGGGGGGTGTCCTCTGGCTCCAGCTGCCAGAGCAGGGGTTGTGGCTTCCCCGTGGCCGACAGCTCATGTAAACTCCAGCTCTGGGCAAGGAGCTCCTGTGCCAAGGTGCCCTGGCGATGCTCTGTCCGCCACGCTCTTCGTAGGGAGACTGGAGCGGGACCCAGCCTGACGCGAGAGCTGGGAAAGAAGGGAACAAACAAAGGGAGGGAAAGAAAGGGAACAAAGAAGGGAAAGAAGGGGGGGCCTCGGCTGGGAGAGCTTGGCAGGCACAGTCCTGCTCCCGTAGGGCACCAAGAGGCTCAAAGGGAGCCCCATGTATCCAGACAGGCCTGAGGAGCTGTGTTTACGGAGGGAATCGGAGGCATGAAAGGGCAAGGTAGGGTGGCCACCTTTGCAAATTTTCAAGGAACACTTATGAGAAATACATGTTGCAGGGCCTGCCTAGGCAGGCCCTGCAACATGTATTTTTCATAAGTGTTCCTTGAAAATGTGGAAAGGTGGCCACCCCAGGGCAAGGCTCCGTCCTCGGGGAGGGCCACGTTGCATCCTAGGGCCCACGGTGCCATTAACAGCAACATCCTAGGATCAAAGGCTGAGATTGGAAAGTGCCCATTCCTGGAAGACGGACGCCCCCCCGCAAAGCAGCACAAGGGGTCACAGGTAATAGCCAAGGGAAGGAGGACGTGGCTCGGGCACGGTAAACAAATGGAAGGATCGAGAATTAGAAAGCAGCTAAACCCTGGCCTGGTGCCCATAGGCAGAGACCCGCGCTCACTGAATTCTCTGTGTTGGCAGCAATGGGGGAAAGGCAGTAGACACTGGACATGGATCTCCGCCCACGGGAGAAGCCAGCAAGACCAAGGAGGACACGGCCTGAAGGCAAAGAGGCCTTGAAGAAACAGTCTCAGTGGGAAAAGCCGGCTCCTGCTTTGCGTGAAGAGCATTTGCAGGCAGAGATTCCTTGAGAAGCTTTGGAAATCTTCCCTCAACTGGTCAAACATCACAGCCTGCAGCCTTGGTCCTGTTTGTGGCTCCAGCATCAGGATGGGGGTGGGGGTGGGTTTCATAGATTTTAAACGGGAGGCCGACTCATTTTGGCCGTATAGGTGACCTCCAGCAGAGCCTAGGATGAAACAGGCTCTCTGTCGGTCACTGCTGCAGAGCCCGATGCTTCCATAGGTGCCTGGGCTTGATTGTTTTAGGAAAAGATTCCAAGCGGCTGAGAATCCCCACCCCCCCACTCTTGCTGCCCTGATTTGATGGGCAGTTACCCTGCTAAAACCGGACAGGATTCTGAGGCTTGATTTTAAAATCAGAAATCAAAGCAGTCATAGGGTCAGACGGTGTCATCGCCTCCAAGCCCGTTCTGAGGCAGGCTATCCTCCACCTACAGACCAATGCTCCTCCAGCCAATTTTTAAAAACCTCCCAGGAGGGAGATTCCACAACCTTCCGGGTAGCTTTTCCACCGCCCACCAGCCAGGACGTTTCTCCCAATATCTAACCAGCATTAACCTGGCTGCGATTTAAACTCATTCCCTCTTCTGTGACCATGGAGAACAAAGGTGCTTCATCATTTTTGTTGACGTCCTTTTAAGATATCTGGAAACTGCTATTGTGCAACTTCAGCTCATGACTATCGTGCTTTGCAGAGATCTGGAACTGACCAGGTCTCCTCCGACCTCAGGTACCACTCTCTTTTCTCCTACCCCCCCCCCCGCCCCCCTTCTCTCTGCTTCGCAGAGGTGTTGTGCAAAGCAACAGGGAGTGGGAGGCACAAGGAGGAGATAGTTTTATGTGGTCAATGGAGAGAGTTACATTGGGAGTAGCCTGGGTGGCAGGTTGGACGCCTACTGCAAGGCCCCTTTGAAAGGGGGGTGGAATGTCTGAAAGTGGCCTTAGTGCAAGCTCTGTTGGCCAGAGAGAAGTTGAGCGCAGGGGTGCCTAAGGCTGCACGCACACGAGATAAGGGGTGTGTGTGTGTGTGTGCTGTGTCAGTCAGTATCATGTCAGGGGGATCATGTGAAATTCCACTTGCGTGCGCGGGGTTTTCAAATGATTAGCCCATTTCTGCCGTGATTTCAGCGATGGGAGACAGGGTTGAAAATCCAGCCCTATCTCCCGTTACTGCAGAAATGGGCTAAACATCACTGCCTACGAGTGGAACTTCGCGCGATCCTCCTGACATTATTTCAGCTCACAGCAGTTCCCCTCCCCACTACGGGATGGGTTTGGGAGGAGAAACTAAGGGGTGAATCCATCCCCTTGGACGCAGGCTCTCATCTGCCCAAGCCCGCTCTTTCAGTGCTTGAAGGTAGGGACTGGATCCGCACACCAGATCCAGGAACTGGAATGCCTCCCACTCCTGATGGAGTTTCTCTATCCCTGATCGAGTCCAACTCCCCCACTCCACGCTGGTCCCGTGTCTCACTTTGCTGCTCGCAGCCGAAACCCAGCTGCTTCTCAGAATCTCAGCAGAGGACCAGCTCTGCCAGCCAATCACTAAGCAGGAGAGATTTGGACATGCACATCTTCTGCTCTTGGCTGTGTGAAGATTGTGGTAGGCGGGATTAGGAACTTTGCCCACCCCGCTTTATGCTACGGCCTCGCAATCGTCCAGACCATATTGGGGAAACTGCCAACGAAAGAGATTCGCATGTCTTCCTAGGCAAGTGATTTCATTGCCGGATAGTTCTGACGGTTAGGAAACTCTACCTAACGTTTAACCTAAATCTCCCTTGGCTGCAATTTAAGCCCATTCCCTCTTGTCCTATCCTCCGTCGCCGCAGAGAACAGATCGTTACATAAACCACCCGTCCGCTGAAGACAAGCGACACCCTCTCCGCTCCCGCTCCCTCCTCCATCATGCAGCTGTTGCCAGATCAGATCCTGCCACGTCACTTTGTATAATATTGCTAAAATCCAGCCCTGTCTTACTGTTGTCACTGCAAAAACCCTAGTCATCTCTCTCCTTGACGTCTGTAACTTCCTCCTCACTGGTCTCCCCTGCTCTGATCTCACCCCCCTCATCTCCACTCAACGCTCGGCTGCCAAAGTCATCCACCTCACCCATCGCTCTGACTATGCTCAGCCCCTCCTCTGCCCTACACTGGCTCCCTCTATGGGAACAAATTCAGCACAAGCTCCTGGTTGTCACCTTCAAGGCTCTTCTCCGTTCTTGTATCCCTGCCAGGGAGCGTTGCTCCTCCTCTGCCCCCACCCTCGCCAGCTTGCAATTCCCCTGCTCCTCTAAACATTTTTACCCCTTCTCTCTTGCTGCCCACCATGCCTGGAACTCCCTCCCTGGATACATTTGTTCCTCTCCCTCCCAACTTTCAAATCCCTCCTGAAAACCTCCCTCTTCTGTCAGGCCTTCCTTGAGTCCTCTTCTCTCTGTCACTCAGAATCTCTTCCCTGGAACTAAGTGACGCACGTGCACCTGCAGCTTCTCAACCTCATGAATGTATCCTTGTCTCTCCTGATGTTCATCTCTCACTTTGTCTCTCTTAGATTGTAAGCCCTTTGGGGCAGAGACCTGTCTATAACTATTGATTGTACAGTGCCAGGTACACTGCTGGTGCTATATAAATAAATAATAATAATAAAGACAGGTTCATAGAAATAAAATGGATAGGTTAGGGTTTCAGCTTGGAGAAGAGACAACTAAGGTTGCTTGCCAACCGGCAGTTCGGGGCAGGGACTAAGGTGAATTTAATTCATGTACGTCCGGTCACGTGAAACCCCCAAGAGTGGGCACAGGGGCTTTAGCGTTGTTTTCTCCTTCCCCTGTTAAATTCAATAACGCAAGACGCTGAGCATCAGCAAGCAGCCTGAGAGGAGATAAGATAGAAGTTTATAAAATCTTGAGTGATGTGAAACGTGTAGATAGGGAACGGTTATTTACCCTCTCTAACAGCACTAGAACTAGGGGACACTCCATAAAACTAACCGGCAGCAGATTTAAAACACAAAAGAAAGTATTTTTTCACTCAAGGCACAATTAAATTGTGGAATTTGTTGCCCGAGAATGTGGTCAAGGCCAGTGGTGTAGCTGGGTTTAAGAAAGGAGTGGACAAGTTCTTGGAGAGTAGGTTCATTAACCGCTATTAGAAAAGCAGGTCTAGGGACAGTAACTCCTGGGATTAGACAACAGGGAATGGATTGCCCGTTGTGACCTGACACAGTACTTTGCCCAAGCAACCAAAATTGGCCACTGTCGGAGACAGGATGCTGGGCTTGATCGGCCATTGGTCTGACCCAGTCTGGCACTACTTATGTTCTTATCTGCTAGGTTTCACTTCCTGCTTCTTTGGAAAGAAGGAGCCACACGACAAATTTTTGTAAATTTTCTTTCCCCCCCACCCTCCAGTAGTTTTACTAGTAAATTGGCAGGTTCATTTTTTAAAAAAAAAGCCATTAAAAGGCAACAACCACCACAAAGAGATGCTTACAGTCTACTTGAAAATTCCAGGAATCAGAGCAAAGATCTACAGAGAGTGGGTTCAGGTGTCGAGGGTCTGATTTAGGATCAAGGGAGGCCAGAGAAGTCCCACCCATTCGCTGTTGCCTCCAACCTTGGAGGGGGCGCTGTGCGTGATGGAGAAATGAAGGCGTAGAAGGCACTAGCGGGAGACAGTGCTACATAGTCAGCCACATATCACTGTCTTCCCGCTTGTGTGTTCCCTCTCTCTTCCTCCCCCATGATCCACCTCCAGAATGTAACCAGCACCTGCAGCGAATGGGATGCAGCGGTGGGGAGGGGTCACATGCACCCCCCCATTAGCCTGACTGTCCCCCGATCTCCTTGACTTGCTCACCCTCCACCCAAGGAGGAGTTAGATCGATCGACGTAGAACAGTAGCTCCTAATTCCAATGCTTGGGAGAATTACACCGTTGATTCTATTCCAATCTACAGTCCTTTTGGGCTTTGCAAATTTCAACACATTTCCCCCTCTCACTCTTAACCTTTAATAAAGCACTCTGCAAAAAAATCTCTCATGCACACGTGATCTGGGTCTCTTGGAATTAAGCCACAGCACCCCACACCACCACCATCCCTGGGGCAAAAAGTTTGCAAGGAAATGGTTTGCTCATTTTTAAAGAAAAAAAAAAAAGAAATCAAATCTACACAGCGTTTCCAAAAATCACATCAGTAAAAGTGAATGTCCATCTTGGGAAGTGGCAATTTATTGCTGCTGAATGGGTCATCTCGGTGTCCTCGAGGTTTCAATACCCAAGGGCACTGGAGAACCCACAGGAAGGAAGTGAACAGTTGCGGCGTAGAAGAAACAATCTTGTTCTTTTCGGCATCAGGAAGAGCGAGTAACGCACTCCCAGAAAGCATAACCGTGTTGTATTAGTGAGGCTGCTCCACAGGATCCCCCTTGGGAGGAGTTTCCCTAGTGCTGCTGGCCCAGTTTACCATAAACCATCTGGAAAAAAATAAAATAAAATACTCTTTATCTGCAAAACTCGAACGTGTTCCAGTCCTTTCCCCCTAGAAAGCCTTTCTCGGCTTCACGTTAGGATTTCTTGCCTGCCGGAATCCTGCAGTGACCCACCTACGTTCCCAGCTTGGTGTCTATCCATAACCTGGAGGACATCCTCCAAAATAGACGGCCCCAGGTCCACGTGGAGGGAGAGCATGGATCCGGCGTGAGACATAGAAGGCTCGTCCTGATTTTTCTCCTCGACAAACCCATTCGGAGAGGCAGCAAATCGCTCGCTGGGGGCACAGATGGGCTCAGGAGTCCTGCCAGCCGTAACCAAATTCTCCTTGGCTTGAGGAGCGGGTTGAACCTTGTCATCCAGGTGCAGCCGCGGTGGCTTGGGCGGGGCCTGGGCAGAGGGCAGCATCAGAGCCTGCAGCCCACCTATGACGGGCAGAGAGATCGCGTTCTTTAAGAGGGGCGACGGGGTGTCCAACAACAGCTGCTCGTGACCAGATATGGTGGCGGTCCTTGAGAATTCAAAGGGCACGGCGTAGTGGCTGTCCCCATCAGAATCCAGGCTCTCCTCGGTCCGTGGCAGGAGATGGAACTTCCCTTGGAGGAAGGAGATGTCTCCGAACATGTCATTCTCGCCGCCGCTCCCTATGTGGATGGTGTGCCTAAAGTCACCCAGAGGAGGGCTGATCATATCGGAAGAGAGGATGTCCCGCAGTTTTTCCTTCTTCCCCTTCCTGCTGCCCCTTTTCAGGTAGATGGGTACTTTGGTGGACATCTTACCAGTTGTTAAAAACCTCTGCTAATCCAAAGTTCATCAAACCAGTTCCTCCGATGAGGGTGTCTTCCAAACCTGGAGAAAACAGGCTTCAAAAGCGGTTGTAAAAGACAGCATTTAAACAGGCATTTGGAAAGCGAGAAAGGTGAAGGATGGAGCTTCTCCGAACAAATCTCCTCAAATTAATTAATTCCAGGCTCTCGCAGTTTCTCTCCGAAACGTCTGTCGGCAGAGGTTTCCTTTCGGGATCAGCTCAAACCCTTTGTCAGCAACAGCAAGGAGGCTCCAAACGCGAGAGGGCTTATATCGGATGGGGAGGGTTATGCAAGCTGGAGGTTTCCAGAATCAGTCAGGACTTGGAGAGAAAGTTACGCACAGCTCTGCAAACCAATTAGCTCTCTTCTAAATTTCCTGGAAGACGAAGCTTGTCATCTTAGCAGCGAGGCAGGAACTTTCTTCCCTCCGCCACACATCCAGCATCTGAGCTTCACAAGGCTTCCCGGCAAGCGCTGAGTGAAACAGGTTTCAAAAGAGGAAGTTAGCATTCCGGCAGTAATTTTAGCTGCAATCAGTCACGTTTTAAGTCAAACACTGAATCACTGCAGCGCATTTAAACACAGCAGAGGCTGAGCAACCTTTAGAAACGACTGCTGCTTTCAAAATAGATTCTGCTCCTCCGTGATTTAACTTTTGGAACTGGCTGTCTCTTGGGACTAAAAGGACACCTTGCCCAGGAAAGTGGTTTGGGGGGGGGGGGG
>QEPC01008495.1:994275-1066326 GCA_003113815.1 Sphenodon punctatus
GCTCTTGCTAAGATCACCAACGATCTTCTTGTGGCTAAACCCAACTGCCTTTACTCTATTCTGGTCCTCCTTGAACTCTCTGCTGCCTTTGACAGTTGACCACTCGCTCCTGCTTGATTCGCTTCACTCCCTTGGATTCCAGGACTCTGTCCTTGACTGGTTCTCCTACCTTTCTGACCGCTCCTTCAATGTATCTCTTTCTAACTCCTCCTTCTCCTCCTCTCTACCCTCTCGGTCGGGGTTCCCCAAGGCTCCATCTTTGGCCCGCTCCTCTTCTCTATCTACACCCAATCCCTAGGCAAACTCATTGCCTCCCATGGCTTCCAATACCACCTATACGCTGACGACACCCAACTCTGTCTCTCCACTCCTTCCCTCTCCCCCTCTGTTCAAGCTCGTCTCTCCAACTGTCTCTCCGATATCTCCGCCTGGATGTCTCAACGGCAACTCAAACTGAACATAGTGAAAACTGAACTCCTGATCTTCCCTCCCAATCCTTCCTCTCCCTCTTCCCTGTCAATTGCCATTGACGGGGTCTTCATCCTCCATCCCCCAAGCTCGCAGTTTAGGCTTCATCTTCTACTCGCACTTCACCTTCAAGCCCCTCCGTGGCCAAATCCTGCCGCTTCTCCCTCCACAACATTGTCAAGATCCACCCTTTTCTGTCTGTCTCCTCTGCCAAAACTCTCATCCACGCCCTAGTCATCTTACGTCTTGACTATTGTAACCTCCTCCTCACTGGCCTTCCCCGCTCCCACCTTCCTTCCCTTGTCTCTGTTCAAAACTCTGCTGCCAGGATCATCCACCTAGCCCATCGCTCTGACCATGTGCAGCCTCTCCTCTCCTCTCTCCACGGCTCCCTCTTCCTGAGCGTATTCTGCACAAGCTCCTCATCTTCACCTACAAAGCCCTTCCCAACCTCACTCCCCACTGCCTCTCTGCCCTGATCTCCCTCCGAACCCCTACTCGAGCACTCCGCTCCTCCTCCATCCCCACCCTCACCCTCCCACGCCTCCCCTGCTCCCCCAACCGCCTTCATCCCCTCTCCTTTGCTGCCCCGCACGTCTGGAACTCCCTCCCTGCCCTCGTCCGCCTTGCCCCCATCCTCCACACCTTCAAGTCCCTGCTCAAAACCCACCTCTTCTGCTTCGCCCTCCCGAACTCCTGCTAAGCATCCCCACCCAGGATTATCCCCCACCTGTTATCTGCAAACTCCCAATGTACTGTAACCAAGCCAAGAACGTGCACCTGAGTTCTCGCATCCTCATGAATGTTGCATCCCTTGTTTCTCCCTGTTTTCCCCTTCCCTGTCTTCCCTCCTCATCTTTAGATTGTAAACTCTCGAGCAGGGACCATGTCTCTTGTTCTTTGTAAGCGCCAGGTACATTGCTGGAGCTATATAAATGCTTATAATAATAATAATAATTAATAAAAGCACCTGGTGGGGAGACTCTGAAAAAGTTGCAAAATTCCAAATGCCCTGTCCCCACATCCTGCAGATAGCCGAGATTCTCAGGCCCTGACTGGAGGAAGAGAGCACAGTAATGCAGTCGCCCTACCCCGTGGAGAAGCACATTACCATCACCATCTGCTCGCCACTCCAGACTCCTGCAATTTGGTGCTGGGACCTCTACAGTGGGCACCATACTAATGGGGTGTGATTGCACCACAACCACAAACAGTGCTAAGGGATTCAGGGACTTGCCCAGAGTCACACAGAGTTGGGAATTCTGGCCAGGTCCCCTGCTTCCAAGCCCGGGGCCTGTCCCATAAACTCAAGCATTCTGCTCTGGAAGAGCCCCAGGCATCCGTGTCGGAGAAAGCAGCCCCCAGGTCTGTTCTCTCGCTTTGCTACATGGAGAGGGAAGCTCTGCTCTGCTCACAAGGAGCAGAAGCCATTTCCATAAAACTGCACTGTCTGCCCAGCTGTCTCCCAGCACGAGGCCTCTGTCAGCCCAGCCCAAACCATGAGCTTCCAGCCCTGCTGCTTCAAAGGTGGGCAAGCTGCAATTACCGCAGAGAACTAATCAGCAGCAGCCATCTGAGCCCCTGGCAAGGAGGCTGCAGGGCCTGCTCCCCAGACCACAAATTGACACGTTAGTTAATTAAACTGTATCAGGCAAGTTCATTTCATCTCTCTCCTCTGCAGTAGCCTCGTGGTTGCATTCCAGTGGCATGGAGATCAGGGCTGCTGGTTTCATTTTGCTTCAAAATCTTCCTAATCTTCACAGCCAGTAAGAGAACCTTTCCGAGGTTCCTGACTTGGGGATTGCACCATCGGCAGATGGGGTCACGATTAGGTACTTGACAGACTGAATGTCTTACTTTGCTGCTGTCTGGGGTCTCAGGACTAGAGTGACGTCTGGAAAAGGGATCATGCAAACAAAATCTGGAGAACCACTGTTCCAAATGTTACCTGGATGGAAGTGACACAGTGATGCTTACCTGAGTCTGCAAAAGCCTGCACCAATAGCTCTGAGAGGGGAAAACACCCCAGGCAAGACAATCCTCCACCATTCAAGTCATTGGGAGTTTTGACATGTCAGGCATCAATGCAAGCCCTGCAACCTTTATTTCTCATAAGCGTTCCTTAAAGATTTGCATAGGTCCATCCCTAGACATGGATAATGGTGGAGGATTAGGTTCTGAGTGTGAGTGATGCCTGCCTGAGTCTACAAAAATTCTCAGGGCTGACAGTCTGAAACATTTGGGAGCTGCTGCCATACCCAAGAGCCGATTTAGTTCAGGCAGGAGCAGAGCTACCATGGAGCAAGGGGGCCTGGTTAAGCCCAGGCCTGGACTGTGAGGGGGCCCTTTGCCAGCGGCCTGAGCGCTGTTGGGAAATTCTGAAACGGGGAGGGAGCAGAGACCGCACTCTGCCCTCATCCACTCTGAACATTTCCTAGCGGTGCTCAGAGTGCTTGCAAAGGACTGTGCCAAGAAAGCAGTTTTCAGAGTGGGCGGGGGTGGCGTGCCCAAAGGGTGCCTCCGAAGGGGGTGAGGCCCCCCAGGGCCCCCACAAATTCTAAAGCCAACCCTGACTTGGCTCCCGCCCAGTATTGCTTTGGGAACTCCTAGCCAGTTGGCATAACACGAGGGATTCCTTCCAGACGTGCCACGCCAGGCCAGCTAAGGATGTTTGGGGGCAGCCCGGATTCTACAACTTATCGTTTCGATAGCGGCTGCTAGGCGTACGCAGCGCTTTACAGACACACATTTCCAAAGACACATCCCTGCCCAGCGGGCTGACAATCTGAGATGGACATGGGTGAGGGGAACAAAGGGACAGAGACATATTCCCATTTTTTACAGATGGGGAACTGAGGCAGCTTGTCCAAGGCCACCCGGGGGGTTCATGGCAAAGCTGGGATTTGAACCGTGGCTTCCCAGGGCCGGCACCTTATCCACAACACCCCCACTGGCTCTCACACTTCTGCCCCTTCCATAGCACAAAGCTTCCATGGTTAAATCGCCACCTCCCACAGAACCCCAGACCAGACCGCCTCAGCTGGGACTCACCCTCAGATTCCTCGGTGAGTGGCATTCCCATTCTCCTCACGTAGCGTAGTGGCTAACGGCACAGAGGGCTGAGCAAGAGGGGGGGGGCCGGGGGGGGACAAAAGCAGCACTCCGTTCAAAGTATGTGGGAACCAGCTGCTGGGAACCAGGTCTCGGGAGACTGAATGAGAAGGGGAGGAGGCTGGGAAGGGGGCACTCTTAGAGGTCACTGTCCTGCTTGCTCGAGGAGGCTGAAAGGATTTCAAAAGAAACTCCTCAATCGTTGCTTCCTCTCTGGGGTCCTGGACGGTGGGCTCCGCTCCATGCTGCATTCAGGCTGCGTCCCAGGCCTGCTCCATGCTAGGCTTGCCACCGGTGCAAATTGGTAAGGAACACATATGAAAAATACATGTTACAGGGCCTCATTGGTGCCAATGCAGACCCTGCAACATGTATTTTTCATAAGCATTTCTTACAAATTTGCACCGGTGGCAATCCTAGCTCCATCCGGGGCAGAGTTCACCTGTTTGCCCTTTCGTAATATTGCTAAATCTGCCCTTTCCATGATGGAAGGGCTCTGGACTGTGTCTGTCTATTGCCGGGGCCGTGCCCAGATTTGGCCCCCGTGTCTCCTGCCGTGCCAGGGCTCAGCTGGATCAGTTCCAAGAGGGCCAGGGTTGGCTGCTGCTGCTGTTACTGTTCTGATTGCCTGTGCATGATTAGCTGCATGACAGCATCAAAACACTCCCAGTGGCAACCAGCTGATGGCGGGAGGGGGAAAAACAACACTAGCCCCCTCCTTTTGCACCTGCAGAAGCACCAGCTTCAGCCTCCCCTGATGGGGCTGGAAGGCTTTGCTTGGCTTCTACTCAGCTGTCCAGCAAGGAGGACTTGGGCTGGTGGAGAGGTGGAGGCTGGCAGGGAAGCTCCTCCAAACACTCCCCCCCCCCCACACACACTTTGCATCTGGGATTAATTATTATTTAGCAAGCATTTCTATAGCACCAGAAATGTACCTGGTGCTTTACAAATTAATTGAATAGACACTGTCCCTGCCCTAGGGCTTACAATCTGAGAGACGGGGTTGGGGTGGGCAGACGAAGGAAGGGGAACAGAGGGAGAGACAAGGAGTGTAACATTCACAAAGATGCGAAAGTGGCTGCTCCCCCCAGTACTGGGGCAAAGGGACATCGGAATGGTATGGAAGGTGACACCCCATGAAGCCTGATGCATGTAAATGAGGGGATGGAGCCCAAACACCTTCAGTGATGGGATGTCCGCATTTGGGAGTCATCGAGTCAGCAATGGGGCTGACCTTGGGGAAGACTTAACCCCCCCACCCCTGTTCCGGTTACCAGACCTTCCATCAATAGGATGACTCCAGGGTAAAGACTCTGAGGGCTGGGGCAGGGAGGGCAATCACTGGGCAGGCTCATTCTCCCCATGTTACAGATGGGGCTGCTAGGCATTAAGCTGTGGTGGGGGAGGCATTCAGGTTTCTCACTGGGCCTGTTCCTCCATGAAAGGTCTCTCTCGGCTATTCCCTTGTGGGTGTTTGAAAAGCCTTCCCAAGGGTGCCCCCATGATTGAATCTGAACTGCATCCAGGTACCAGGCGTCAGTGCGGTGAGTGCAAGAACCGGGGCCAGGTTGGGAACCAGGGAGCTGATCTGCTTTCCACTGCCACAGGCACGCACCCGGTGATCATGCTGCTAAACTGTCAGCAAAATCCGCAGCCAGAGCCCTTAGCAAACGCTGAGACAGGGGAACAGGCTCCTGGAGGGGAGAAGGAACACCCAGTGTGCACCGCTTGGGAACAGCACCCAGCCAATTAACTGCTCAGTTGTACACGTCAAGGCCCACGGGCCCCAGAGAACCCTCCAGGGCAAACAGCCCCGCGACTGCTCCAAGCCCAGCTGCTGCTCTGATTGCCTGCACATCATTCATTAGTTGCATGACAGCCCCACCTTGCTGAGCTCAGGGCCCCTCTGTGCCCTGGAGCCAGACAAGGTGTGCGATTGACCCGTGTGGAGCTGGGAAAGGTGGAGGAGGATGCTTCCATCACCTGGCCTGATTACTTAGATTTGAACTTCTGCAGCGTAGGGGTGGGGCGCTATAGGACTCCACTTGCAGGAAGAGAACATGCTCCGCGCTTGTTCCTCTCCTGGCATTTGGGGTCTGGGAGCAGGGCTTCCTTTGTGCCAGGGCTCAGCCCTGGCACCTTTTCCAGTCCCTGCTGCTCCTCCGCAAGGGCAGTCTCCTCTGACAGGGGTGGTGTTAATCAGCGGGGCCAAAGGGTTGATCGGCAGTAGCTTCAGCCCCCAACAAGCTTAATCCGGCCCTGAGCGAGATCTGGCAAAGGAGGGTAGAGTGCTGGGGTCTGGCAGGACAAATCGACCAACCTCCCCTGAATTCCATCCCCCTACTCTGGGGCAACAGGGAGGGACTTTGGGGGCAGGCATGAGCTCCCTGGCACCTCTTTTTTACAAATTTGCATCCCACAAATCCCAGGTCAGAGCCAGCTCACCCTCCACGCCCTTTCGCAGGGCAGAGTGCAAAATGCAGGAGGGATGGCTTGTCTAATAAAACACCACGGCTACGATAGTAACACAGAGCCCACAGCCCCTGTACACACACACTGCATTTTCTGGCACTGGAGGGGAGGCAAGGAGGTAGCTGCTGTTGTACGGCTTGGTTCTTACTCCTTAACTGCTCCAAGGGGCTGGTGGGCAGGTCACGGGCCCATCAACAAAGTATGGGGGGGGAGCGGTGCGGAAGGGCAGGGGCACGAGCATCTTTATAGCAGCTAGCAACCTGAATTCTGCAAGCGACATGCTGGCACAAGACGCCTAATTGAAGTGACTAGGGTTAGGGCAATAGGGAACATGCACAGGGCACTTTACTTTAGAGGAGCGGGGAACAGCTGGCTCGTTACAGGAGTGGGCCAAACAGCTAACTAGAGGCCAGCCTACCATGGGAGCAGGAGAAGCAGTTGGGAACCTCAGGCCCAGGGGACAAACGTGACCCCTTTTTCTCTGCCCACTGGATCCAGTTCCTACCGCCAAGCACTGAAAAGCTGGGCGCAGGGCAAGGGAGAAGTGATGAGGACATGCACCCAAGGAGAGAAGACAGATCCATGATCTGGACCCACATTTTGCTGAATTCACCCCTTAACCACCCCCTTCCCACAACTTCTCTGCAGCCCTCCGAGCTTGTCCTGATTTCCAGCAGCCTCCGTGAGGGAAGAAGTTCCCCATTGCTGCTGTGACTTCTCCCCCGTGTGCCCTATTCAATGCCAGGCCAGAGAAAAGGGAGGATGAGGATTCGGGGTGATGTGCCTCAAGCATGGCGGCTAAGGTTGCCACCTACTTAATTTTCTTAATGAACATTTATGAAAAATACATGTTTCAGGGCCTGCATCGGCAACAAAGATGCCAATGTGGGCCCTGCACCATGTATTTTTCAAAAGTGTTCCTTAAAAATGTAGCTAGGTGGCAAACCTAGCAGCAGCAGTCCCTCCTGCAAGCAGGACCCGCCCCCCCCCATCAGTGGGGGTGGGGAGAGTATCGCTAGGGAATCTTGGGATGCCTTGGCTCCAGCCTCCTGTATGTAGGATGGCGAGGGGCCTCTCTTACGTAACAGCCAGTTTGAAAAACTCGCGCTTGGCTGGGCAAGCGTTAGCAGCTGTGCCGGCCAAGCCCTGCAGACAATGGGACTGTGGCGGGCATGGGAGGGGGGGCCAAGCAAGAGGGGGCCCTGCAGGCTGAACCTGGGCTTGAGGACAGACCCTGGGCAATAGGGTGGGGGAGGGAGGGGCTGGTTGGCCCCAGCTTCTGGAAAGAAGAAAAGCCCATTTGCTGCACGGCGCCCTGCCCTTGATTCACTGCTTCCGACTGAATCCTAAAGTAGGGTTCGCACCTGTGCAACATTTTAAGGAACGCTTATGAAAAATACACATTGCAGGGCCTGCAACATGCATTTTTTCATAAGCGTTCTTTAAAAAGTTGGATAGCTGGCCACCCTATCCTAACGGCAAAGGTGCTTCTTGCTCCCAGTGGTCTAATCCTGCATGGACATGCTCAGAACGCCCCAGCCCAGCCCCTCAGCCAGAACACCACCAACTGTGCAGGAGTAGGCACAGGGCACCATGGGGAAGGGGGACCCCTCCCTAATACACAGGTGCATGAACACATTTGAAATCAAGCACGAGTACGAGAATCGTTGGTTTGAAAGCCGGGCTCCCGGAGCCTCAGCCATAGGGAGGCCTTGGCCTCTGGGAGAGGGGCTCCTCATCCACGGGATCCATGAGGAAACTTAGAAATCACCCTTTAAGTGTAACCTGTGAGCCCCCGACCGCAGTCCCGCAGTGCAGGGAGCCTGGCCTCACAGGAGAACGCAATAAACTAGAGTAACATTTCCCCTGTTTCCATCAACTCTTCCTAGGCCAGGAGGAGGCCTGCGCTGTCATTTCCTACAAGGCTTCAACTTTCCTAGACCCAGCAGCGTTTGCTCTGTGGCTGGGGTGCATCTGCTTCCCCACAAAGCAGCGAACGACCCCACCCCCGCTGGAAGCTGCTGCAATGGCATCCCAGTTTGACCTAGGCTGGCTACGGGGCCTGTTTTATACAGACCCCACTCATGGGTTTGGGTTTTTTTTTGGAAGGGTTTGTCCACTGTCCTTTATTTACACGTTTTTCTTCTGTGTTTTCCACCTGCTGCCACTTTCAGCCCCGAAGTCATGATGTCGTGACTTCCCGGCGGAAACAGCAGCGTTGGCAGCAGGTGGACTCAGAGGGGAGGCAGCCGCCCCAGCACGCAGGTGGGAGGGTGGGGAGGGCTAGGGTTACCACAGCAGCTGGATTTCCAGGACACTTCTACCCAACTCCATCTGGGTGGATTTTTTAATTATGCGGTTGTTGCTCAGTCCTGGCTGGGGGGGGGGGAAGGGGCCCTGAGCGAGCTTTGATCTTCCCCCCCCCTCCCCCCAATGTCCTATATTCTAGGGATGTGTCAGTGGCCACCCTAGTCTGACTGCACTAGAACTTACTCGGTGCAGCGTCCGTGTATCTCAAACAGGAGCTAAGGTGCCCCATTGCTCACGCGCTGCAGAGAATTGTAATGTATGTCAGAGTCAACTACGGTTCTGGCCTCCCCTCATCCCACACCAACCTCTCCCCTCTTGCCTGTCAAACCTACGTGCCTCTCAGCTGTCCCATTCTCTGGCTCATGCGGAATACGCCTCAAACGGAACATTTCTCCGCAAGCAAGATGGGGGGGAAAGGAGAGCGAAGGCTCCATGGGAACAAACCAGCCTAGATAGGGAAGAAGTAGGGGGTTATTACTCCTATTATTTATATATTCACCAGCAATATACGTGACACTGTACAGTTAGTAGCTAGAGACGGGTCCCTACCCCAAAGGGACAACAATCTAAGAGACAAGGAAGGGGGAGACGAGGGAAGAGGCGAACCTCAGGAGAGACAAGGAGACAGGCGTGATCGTGAGAAGATGCAGGTGCGCGTGCGTCACTGAGTTACAGGGAAGCCGTGCTTAATTTATAAAAAGGAATTGCTGGGACCCAAGCTTGTCTCACAAGCCACATCCCCTGCCCCAGAATGTGATAGAACAGGGAAATTAACCCTAGTCTCCAGCTAGTCATCGAATCACCAGACTAATCTGCCTCTCTACAGATAGCTGGCGCTATACAAATGCTTATAATAAAATAATAATAATGACAAGAGTCCTTGTGACTGAATCTATAGGACGGGGCAGAGGAGTCACCACTGACAGCCAATAAACCATGCAGGGCTCTTCTGGCTCTCATTTCTAACCCGGCCATGGCCAATATCAGTCTTTTCCTGGACGTTCACATTTTCTGGGTGCACGCTCCCCATGGGACTATTCCCCAGGGCTCAGCTCCGCCCTTGAATTTAATTGCCAGCAACCCCCCCCAATTAAGCCCTGCAAGGATGAGATTCTGGGGGAGAAAGGAGGATGCAATTCCACTCATGGCAAGTCAGGGAAAGCCTGACGGAAGAAGCAGGTTTTCAGGAGGGATTTGAAAGGAGCAGAACGAATGGCTGCAGGGAGGGAGTTCCAGGCCTGGCGGGGCAGGGACTGTAGTGGGCACAAGAGAGGTGCTGGGGAGGCACAGCTATTGGCTAGCAGGACATGCACTTTAACCACTCTGCCATTTGGACTGGAGTTTGGGGAAAGTGCGCAGAGGCAGACTCTGCAGCCCAGCCTTGACTCCCGTTCTATGGCACGACTGACCTGCGTATAGCCTAGAAGCCACTGCCTCTGCCGCTATTTGAGCCTCTCAAACACTAAGGGATGCTGCTTATTCACCCTAGCCGGCACCAAGGAAGTCGGCATGAAGCAGCCTTTGCTGTCTCAGGGTGGCAGTAGCAGCAGAGCAGTGAGACAGATGGGCAGCCGAGTGTCCTGGAACAGAGGAGCTGGGCAGAGAAACTGCGCATGTGAGAGTCTCTAAGAAAGACAGTGCATGTCTAAGTATGGCTGGCTAGGCATCTGGCTTAACTTGGGCCTGTGAGGGTACTTGATTTAACTTGGGCACATGGGAAAATCTAACTAACTCTAGCATTAACATGGCATTATTTCCACTCACCCCAATAAAGAGTTAAAACACTTGTCCGAATTCAAAGTGCCAGGAAAATGCCAAGGAGAGGAATAACAGGTTTTCATTCTTCCTTGATCAAACAGAGCTACGTTTTGGCTTTTCTACTCACTTTATCACCCCACTCACATGCAGTACAAGGAGAGGGAGGGCTTACGGCTGCTGTTGGAGCTGAACAATGATTGAAGTGTGTGTAAGTCTGATTGAAGTGGAGCTTCCCCTGATCTAGTGTATTTTTAAGCATCAATTTCCCAATTTAACGATGTGCTCTATTGTGCAATGGGAGGTTACACAACATGGTTTTATTGTACCTTATTCCGACTCCACAGTGCTTATGTGAAGCTTGCCGGTATAGCACAGCATGCCACTGCGCTGTACCTTTCTCTTGGAAGCAGCACGAGGTTGTTCCCAGGGAGACACTCCCTCTCCTGCACAACTTCTAAGATGCTATTGCAGCCACCAAAATCTTCCTGCCTTCATTCCTCTAGAACAGGAGACAGCAGTGGCAAAAGCAGCAAGGGGAGGTGGGAGCAGAGCAAACTGTGGGGAAGAGGCCTCCCCTCCTTTGCTCAGAATTCCCCTCACACTCTCACTTACTTGCCCCTGGAGCCACATGCCCTCAACGTCCCATCCCTGAGGGCTGCTGCTCCCAACATCCCCACTGTGCGCATTTGTGCCTTTCCTCAAGTCTGCTCCATTTCATTGCCAACAGGCTCCCGCCCTTCTCTCAATAGCAGTGAAACTGACCAGAATTGCTGGGGGGGGGGGGGGGGGGGGAACACCCAAGGAAAATTGGTGCAGATGGGGTGTGTGTGTGTTTGTGGGAGGACACAAAATTGAACTGCTTAATAAGTTCGACATGTCGTACATTCCCTCAGCTGTTCCTCTATGCCTGGGGAAATCTGAAAGCAAGAATCCTGAAGACGCAATTGTGAGCAGGCAGCACAGAAAAGGTTGTATGCTCAGATTCAAAAAACTGTATTTATACATACTTTTACCCCGCAAAATACTGGGCCTCATTGCATCACTAACAGTTTGCACGGAAAATTCAAGTGCTGAAAAGAGATGGTTCCCACTACATAAGACATTCTTTCCTGGCTTTAAGGGACACGACGGATGCAACCCTTGACTACAGCCCAGCAGTAGCACAACCCTAATGTGTCTCATGCACCATTACATAAGATTTCAAATTACAAGGAGTAGCCAGGGCACATTTTAGAATGACTAAGTCACTCCCCCACTCCCCGCAATGCCTCCTTTTGCTTGTCTTCTCTACATAGGCTGCTGTAATTCACAAACCTCTTACTCAAGACTAGTACCACTGAAGTCCTGTGGGTAAGTGGTTTGTGGAATGCAATGACAGATTTCCCAGGGAACTGACAGATTCCTCATTCCTTGCAGTCTCACCGTGGAGATAAGCACCTTTCTTCAAGCTACACTTTAACCAACACAGGGTAAGTTCCATACATAGCGGTCGAGCAGACTATGACAATGGTGGCCAACACCCACAGAAACTAGGAAGCTGTAAGTTCTCCAAGACAAGGATTATTCATGGTATGTAGCTTTGCACCAAGGAGCCCCAATCTTGGGCTGCTTCCTCCACCTTTTACTCTAATAAAAATACCAACAGAAAACAGAAGTGTGTTTTTTGGGGGAAGGGGGTGTTTCCCAGTCTGTCAATTGTTCAAAATTTCCCATCTTCCCTGATGAAATCCCAATGACTCAATGAGATAAACAGCATTGTGATGAAAGAGACTGTCCAAAACTCGAGTTCTGGAGGGGGATGGATGTTGCCACCGTGAGAGTTAGTTGCAAAAAGACACATCCAAGATCTGGCAGGGACCTTTGCAACTTGCTGTCTGGGGAGGAGAGAAAACTCCTTTGCTTGAAAGAGATTGGGAAGATTATTTTTTAAAAAAAATTCTTTAAGCTTGTTCTCTTCCCTGTACATTCTCTGCAAGTTGGAACAAGCATCCCGGTCTCTCCAGCAAGGAGAAGCTTTGGAGCACTGCTTTACTTCAGGTATGACCACAGAAGGGATGGCGGTCTTGCATCCACAGCAGGGTTACCTTCCCAGCTAGTGGGACCCATTTAAGTTTCACTTGCTGTAGCTTTATGGAGGCAGAGCTTGAACGCAGGGAGGCAGCTCCCAGAATGCACAGGGAGCACGCACCCGAGCCACATGGCATAGCTTGCTCAGCCCTGCTGCGGATAGGACTTTGCTGGCAGAAGCTCACTTTAAATAGGAGCTTGATCTTTAATATACTTGCTGCACAGTTACAGGTGCGTGTGTGTGTGTGTGTGTGTTATAGAAAAGGGTACCAAGCCACACAGCCACAAGGCAGGCAGTGCAACCAGCACTGGAATTTTAGGAGGCCCTGAGGGAGTATTACGTTGCAGGACCTGATTCATCAGCTGCGAGTCTAGGCTCTTGCACCCCCCTCCTTTTCTCCCTTTCCCATCTGGTAGCAGCGGATATTCCTGTCCACCAGCAGCAGCACCACGAGGAGGGGAGGAACAGAGACCCGTGGTCATTGCTTTTCCCCCCACTGGCGGCGATCGGGAACACACAGTGAACCTGGGTCCCCCCCAAGAGGGAGGAAAGCCAACAGCAGCGCATCCAGCTCTAGCATGGGGAGGGTGAGCAAGTCTTGCTGGTGGTCCACTCCCACCCAACTGCAGCTGATAAAGCGAGAGGACCAATGTTCAGGACGCCAGGGTTTATTTTCAGCTGTCACTAATCTGCCAGCTACCGGACCTTGGACAAGTCCCCTCTTTCCCCACTGCCCCTCTCTGTTAAGTAGCACTAATCCTTCCTCCCAGGGAGGAGAGGGGGACAGACTCATTAGCCACTGGGCTGATCCGAGACCAGAGTGATGGGGACCACCCATATGCATGTAGGTAGACAGGAGGCCAGCATGACCTGTTCTCAGTATCCTGGTGTCATGGAGCACCCAAGCCACGGGAGACCGACAAGTCAGACAGACTTCTTAAACAAGATGGAAAGTGTACTGAGGTAAGGGTTTGAGAAGTGGATCTCTCACTTCCCCCACAACAGCAGACCGGCCGATTCATCTCCAGGCTGCTGGCAGAAGGTCCAGCCCCGAGTATATTAGGCTGCAAAGATTTAAACTCCAACACAATCGCTGTGTTACCATGGGGGATGAGGAGATGGCTGAAGTCCCACGAGGGGGCGAAGGCAGGAGTTGGCTCTCAGAGGCCTTTAACCAGGTCACTCCCACGTCTGACCAGCCTGGCTAGAAGCTAGGTCAGGTATGAAGGCTGGAAGCAGTCTCTGTGTTTAAGGGTGGGTGCCAGAGCCAGTGTTTAGATTCTGAGAACTTGAGCAGCAAGACAGGGGCTCTTTCGCTCTTCTCCAGAGTCTTGTCTCTGTACGTACAGGCGTCCATAGGTCCCCCCCACCTGGCCTTTGGTGAGCCGGCCCGGGTTCATGCAGACACAGCCAAGGACGTCCTGCAGAGGGGGAGAGCACGGTGAAGTGACTACAGAGAGCATGAGCATCTGGGTGTAGGCAAGCACAGCTGGGTGGCTTCCAACAGCTTCGGCCTTCTCTACAGTTATCGCTATTGCAGCGGCCCCTGCAGGCATTGATCAAGGGCTGCCTTGCTCTCGCGGACAGGGGAAAGGGGATTCGTTGCCCTGAGAAACTTCCAGCCTAAGCAGACGAGACAAATTCCTAGAGGGGGCAGCATGATTACGGCGATATAGAAAGTCAGCGGAAGAGCCAAGAACAGCACCAGCTGTCCAGTGCCCTAGCCTCGGGACAGCTGGCGATGGGATCCTGGGAGGGCCCACAAGCACTTTCATCCCCTGCTGCGTCCCCTCCTGCTGCTTGTTCTGGCCGCCCATGCTGCCAAGGGCCAAGGCAGGATAGGGACAGGGCTTCCTGCAGCTTTCCCACCTCCCTGGCTCCCAGCCACTTCATGTCTGTCAGCTCCCTGCTGCTGGATTGTCCCCACCCATTCCATTGCTGCCATCCGCTGCTCTGGGCTACGCAGCCCTAGGGCACATGGTGATGGCTGGGCTTCTGCCTTCCAATGGCCACTTCACCATCCTCGCCCGCCCGTCCTCCCGACTTGAGCAGGAAGGCTGGAATCCCTTACAGATTCCAGACTGACCCGCTCCAGCTCCAGCAGTTTCACTTTCTCTGACCTTAACGAAGTATCTCAGCTCAGACGGGGCAATGAAGATATCGGGGGTGACTGCCAGCGGCACGTAGTCATAGAAGTTCTCGTAATCGATGTTCAGCTCCTCCGAGGGTGGGTAGAGCGGGTAGTAACTGCAGGGAGAGGGAGGGAAGCTATGACGAGTTACCTTTGCTCTCTACCTGCCACACTCCCAGGCCGAGGGAGGTGGTAAACGTCCAGCCAAGGCTTTGGTCAGAAGCACAGAGCGGTGCCTGTGTGAGAGTCGGCCCTGGAGCACACGCTGCCGTAGGAGTGCAAAGCGCGAACACTGCAGTCCCTGTCCCCCCTTCCCTTTGGCCGTCCTACGCTGTAGGCTCCTCGGGGCAGGGGCCCGTCTCTAATTAGTACTGCTCGGCATCAGACACATTGCTGGGACTGTATAAATACCGTAACCCAGGCAGGCTCTTTCCATACTAGTGGGAACGACTGTCCCAAGTTCAGGGACGGGGAGTCACGTCCAATACTGCAATAGCAAAGGAAGAAGCTCTTGGGGGCAGGCACTCTCTCACCTCCTCTGAGTCAGGATGTGCTTGAGAATTCGGGTGAAACGGTCTGAGGCCCCAGAAGAGCTGTTGGGTTTAAAAAAAAAAAAAAAGTAAAAAAATGAGCACAATGGAAAACATGAATATCCCATGAAAATGCACTCTCCCCCCACCCCCCGGACAGACAGGTAATGCACTACAGGTGTGAATTACAATACAGACTAGTTAATCCAGATTAAACCATGAAGCAAACATTGTTAAGTGTCTTTTTCCAGTTACATTTGTTCTGGATTCAAGCCAGGTTGGGGACTGAATTCATATTAAAGGGTGTCAATATGGTGGCCTGATGCAAACTAACTTACACTATGAAAACTGCCCTCCAAAATACAGGGTAACAGACCCAGGTTCAGAGATCCCGCAAGCACGCCCAGCTGACCAAGCAACCGGCAGCGGCTTTTAGGAACGTCGGCACGACCTCTGCATAACTGCTCTGGAGGGTCTAGTAATCCTTGGAAGGAATCCCAGAACACTTCTCTTATTAGGAGGCAGCTACGGAGACTGTCCCAAGATCCTAGTCAGCTACTGGAAGAGCACATAGTGCTTAGGACCATCCCCCGGCCCCATGTAACTGGCTTAAAATAGGTTTCCCAGAGGATAAAGCATTGGGCTCCGTGTCAGGAGACCCAGGTCATGGTCACAGCTCAGTCACTAACCTGCCTGGTGACTTTGAGCAAATCTCTTTTTTTTCTGCAATTCTGTCTCAGCTCTTAAGATGGTGAGAACTTTGGGCACAAAGATCTTTGCATCCAAGGCCCTATGCTAGTGACCCAACGCTGTCAGGGGCCTCTACTACTGAAGCAATAATAATAGTCCTTAGAGCAGCTAACAGAACAAGTTCCACCTTTGTTTTCAAGCTCTCCGAGGAGCACCAGATAATGTTACTAAATCAAAGTTTTCTGGTTGAAACCCTGGAAGGTGCTCGACTTGTGCTCAACAAGCTGGGACTGGGAGAAACCGCCTAGAGAGAAAATGCCATCCATGTTTTATTTGACAGGCGGGGACGCCAAGGCAACGCAGCCTACGAACAAACAAGGAGTGCAGGCTTAATTAAAAAACACCCGAGGATGATGCAGGAGACATTTCTTTTTCGGTGTTGCTTTTATTCCTTGAACTCCAGCAGACCCAGAATGCCCCAGCTGAAGCCGTGCCCCTCTTGTGTTGGGTGCTGCACACGTAATCATCTTCCGGAGGCAATGCAAGCCCTTGTTTGGCCAGGCTACTGCCCTAGCGCTACTAGGGGTACGCAGCACCTTACACTCACCCAGCGGGCTTACAATCCAAGACGGACAAGGGGAAGGGGAACACACAGGGAAAGACGGACACGCACACACATTTTACAGATGAGAAACTGAGGTTGTGACTTGCCCAAGGCCACCCAGGGAGTCTGTGGCTAGGGCAGGATTCGAACCCTGGTTTTCCCAGGTCCAAGTCCGGCACCGCGTCCGCTGCACTGTGCTGGCGCTCAGGCATTTGGCAGGAGGAGGTAGGGTGAGAACGTGGCGGGGATTTTATTTTTGTTTTTACTGGTTTTATTTTATTTAATATTTGGATTTATATTGTATATTGCTGTTTGTGTGTTGTAACCCTCTTGAAGGAATGGGCGGTACACAAAAGTGTAAATAATAAACGCAACCCGGCTATAAGCTAGACAGGTAGCCCGGTTACGGTTAGAAGTTGCACTGGCAGAAGGTACCTGGTTCTACACAGACCCGGCTCTGATTAGAGCCAAAAAGAATCATTTGGGCAAGTACAAAATCTGACTTTATTTCACCTCTGACTCGGTGATACAAAGTGCCGTGCTCTCCCATTCCGGTCTATCGGAACGAATCTCTGCTTCTCCCGGTACGATTTAGAGCGGCCGTGCACGGAGAGGGCTCACCCTGGCGCTACCGCGCTAAACACCAATGGCCCAATCCTGCTGGCCTTCCGACGTATTTGTAAGACTTGGCTGTTCGCCCAGGCCTTCAGAGAGGAGGGTGGGGGGGTGGGTTAATTTTTTGTGGGGGGGTGTTTTAAATTTGTTTTAGGTTTAATAATTGTTTTTAAAATGGTTTTATATTATGTTGGAAGCCGCCCCGAGATGCCGTAGGCATGGGGGGGGGGCGGCATATAAATATAACGAAATAAATAAATAAATAAATACCACGGCTGCGTAACCGTTTGGCGCACAACTCCGCTAGTTAGTACCCGACAAAGACCAGATGCCGTTATCGCACAGCCTGGTTGAAGATCACTGGGATATTTGTTCGTGTATCCGAATATGCAAATAAACTTCAGGAATGCATTCTCTTTCCAACCCTAGGCTGGATCCCAGTGGGAGGGTCTCTGTTCTGACGGGCTTGTAGTGGAAGCAGAGGAGACTAGCAAAGAGGCGGTGTAAGGAGGAACCAGAGGCCAAGATGGGAATTGATTTGCACATGGCCAACAAGCAGGTGAGCAGGGAGCAAGACCCAGGTGGCCTGGCTCTGCAGAAGCCTCCTCTTTTTAGGACACACTGTTTTCATTTATCTCACCACAGAAAGGATTAGTGTGCAGACCTGATCTAAATCTTGTCTCGATCCAAGCGTCTCTCTTCCTCCAGAGGCTTTCTACCTTGTATTAATCATTAAAAGCCTCCCCCCGCCCTGCCCTGCAAATGCAAACAAACTTCAGCAACTTTGGAGCCAAGACGGATAAGAAAACAGTCTGCTGATCTAGGCATAGGTGTATCTTGCACTCTGCTTTGGGGAATCCACTCCCAGAGATAGGGAGTTAGAATCCTGCATGTGATTTGTTGGGGGTGCCCTCACCCAAAAGAGAGATGGTAATAAGCTGGAAGGAATGCGAATGAAGTCTTTTTGAGCAGCAAGAGGACGGGAGGGGCTGTTTTATGGGAAGAGTCACATGAAGGAAATCTGCAGGACTTGGCGAGACAATGAGGGAGATAAAGCACGTGAAGGGTGGAAACCTGGAAGTGGGCATGGAGCTGCTCAAGAGGATGGCAACAGGGCTAGCAGGAACTGAGCAAGGGAAGAGGTTATCAGGGGAAAGGATGTGACCGAAGCATTCAGCAGTGACTTGGCAGCTCTATTTTGAGACGATGACAGAGATGCAGGTTTGTTCACACCAAACCCTGCATTCAGGCCCACTTTAACAAAGACAACTCAGCCCACAACACCCAACACCTGGACCCAAGGTGGCGTCTCCCCTGCTGTTCCTCCTCTTCATGGGGAGAAAGCCCCATCTGCCAGACCGTGCGTCCTCACCCACCCACCCCATCACTAACACACAACTGCAAGGGGAATGGAACTCCAGCAACAACAACAAAAACCCAACATACGAGCAGCTTAAAAAATTCCTTCCCTCGACTGCCTAGCCCAAGAGCTCAGCTAAGTCTAAGCAGCATCCTGTTGTGGGCCAATCCTGTTTTTCTCCAGAATTACATTGCTCCAACACCCCTCACCTCAGGGGCCCTGAAACTCCCATCTCTCCTCTGCCTTGTGTGCCACCCAAACAGCATGCTGTTTTGCATGAGAACCAGGAAGTGCGAGTCAACAGGTGACAGAGATGAGTCATTTTCACTTAAAGATGCTAGAGATTAAAACAAAAGCATAAACTGAGAGACCTCTTTCAATGGAAATCATTAACAGCTCTTTAGAGTACGAAGTCAGATCCAAACACGACAAGTTGGCATAACTCAGCTACAGCGCAGACCGATACCAGCTGAAGATCTGGCCAATGCGTTGTATCTTAGACCACTTTCACACCTTCCCCCCTGCACATATTTTGGCTGCAGGAGGGAATGAGCAAGCCAGAATATGGGTGGCCGGTCTGAAAGCCCCCCGGCTTTGCCAGCAGAGAGAGACAGACAGACAGAGACAGAGCAGGAAATCCAGCTCTGTATCTCTGCGTGTGTTTGCAAGCAAAGCCGCGTGGGGGTTGGCTTTCAGACAGGCTGAACCCGCGCATATTCTGACTTGCGCATTCCCTCCCGCAGCCAAAATATGCTTGTGGGAAGGTGTGAAAGAGGTCTTAGTCTCCATTTTCATTTAGCAATGGGTTATAGTTGCAGGAAGGTAGATCGAGTCTAAGTATTACGGGAGGCATCTTAACTCTGTAAGACCTACTGGGCAAGAGAACAGGCTGCTTAGGAAAAACACTAACTCCTTCACTGGCGGATTTTAGGAAGAGGTTGGAGAAAAAGCAGTCCGGGGCGGTTTAGATTTAGGAAAGCCTGCCTTGCTGCAGGAGTGAGATTAAACTATTTATTTATTTTAGATTTATATTCCACCTTTTCCCACGGGCTCACAATATACAAACACACAAAAGTCAATAAAACCCGTAACGAATTCCCATTAAAACTATTCTCACCCCCCACCCCGAACTCTATCCCCACCTACTAAAAGCCTGGCCGAATAAATAGGTCTTATTTTGCCTTGTGAAGATGATCAAGCGCAGGCAAAAATCAATTGATTAGCGCGTTCAGTGTTCACAGTGCTTTAAAATCCTCATCTAGGTCCCCTTCACAACAGCCCTTTCTGAGGTAGGTCATCATTATTCCCATTTGACAGATGGGGAACAAGGCTGAACGACTTGTCCAAGGCCACCAGTGAGTTCATGGCTAAGGAGAGATTTGAACCCTGGTCTTCCAGGTCCAAGTTTATCACCTTACCCACTGAGCAATATGGGCTATGTGCGTAGGTGATCCTTGATTACCCTTCTTACTGGAAGAGCCTGGCTGCCTCTCCAAGCTCTAGGATTTGCTCGGCAAGTATCTGCCCGACTGTGGCCTGGTTAAAGGGACTGTGTTTTGTCTTCCAGAGTATTGGTCCCTGCCGCTGGTGGTTGCTTAGATGGAAAGGATTTCCCAAGGAGGGTTTTACAGCGTGTTCTGCATCACCCTGCTCCGAGCAAGGCTCACGTACCTGTTAATCTCTTCGGCACTCATATGGAAGAGCAGGTCTGTGGAGGTCAGGCCAAAAATGACTCCGTTTATTGCCAGAGTGCAGGGGTCAGAAACAAAGTGGACTCGCTAAAAGAAGAAGAACAAGACCATGTTACAGACTCCCCCCATGCCTCAGTCTCCTCCAACCCTGAAACCCCACAGGAACCTAGTCAGCGCCTGTTAAGCACTGACTGCCAAGACTTATTCCCAATGCGTTGCAGCTCAGAAGCTCCTCCAGTGCCTCTGCCTTTGCGAGAGCAGTTGGAGGTATTTGGGAAGGGGACACTGAGTGCCTGCAGCGGTAAGAGGTTTGATGGGGAAACCTTGAACCGGGAAACTAACCCAAGGATCACTATGGGCTTGAGAAAGCCTATTTTCAGGCTTTGCCCTGTGGATACATCATTGATTGCAGGTCTCTGGATGAGGCAGTCCGGCGACCCGCGTCACACCAAGCTTTGGGGCAGTGTCTCACGTGCTACAATGTCATGCCCACATACGCAAATCTACCCCCCACCCCCGGTGAGGCAGGTTAAATGATGCAGACTTCCATGGTTTCATCATCGGGATTTTGGTTTCCTGGGTTACTCAAGAATTTTTACAAGGGCACATGGTCTGCTGACTCGAGGCATTGGGCAAGAAGCCAGGATGTACCAAAGACAGTTCCCAGCTCGGAGGGGACTGATCAACCTTAATGCTCCTACCATGCCTTTACAGGAAAAGGGAGGAGCGAGTAAAATCTTTCCCCATCCTGTTTGGATTTATGTCTGTCCCAGGCACCTTTTCCCACCTCTTAGGGCTTATCCATGGGCACTAGGAGGAGGAGGAACAAGGGGGTTTGGCTGCATACACCACCTGCCACTCCCTTCCAAGCCTTGGGATGGGGTGGGGGGCAGAGCCATGTGGCAAAGAGGGGCTCTTGCCTCTTTCCAAGATGGCCACACGCCCTCCCCAAGCGCCGTGACATGTCAGGCAAGGGAATACGTCTACGATGCAAGGGGCCCGGAGAAGGGAGTCTCTCCCCCCTTTCAATATGGTCCCATCTCCCCCGCAAGTAAGTTCTGCCGGCGCCCCTGGGCTCGTCAACACGAGACCTGTCCTGCATTTAGTGCGGTGGGAGGTGTAGGTGCTAGCCAGATGGTTCAAGTCATGATACTCTAGACTAGGGAGTGAATGGAAAGGGCTGTAAGAGAATCTCTTTCGGACTGAGGCACTCAAATTCACTAGCCACTTGGGAACAATCTTGGCGTGCGTCTGCACAGGGATTACCGGCAGGGCTTGAACGGAAAGGAATCCAGGGGGTCAAGTTCTAGATGCCAACTAAGAAGGCTGCATCGAAAAGCGATCAGACTTGCTTCTCAGTCACTGTCCTGCCTGGTTCCCCTTTCTTTTAAAGCTCTGGATCCACCTGGGATTCTAACAAGCTGTCCCCTCCCTTGCTCTGTCCCAAAGGGCGTTCGCAGATGTTATGCTACCCCCACATTCAGCCAGTTCGCTTGCAACGTCTGGCTGAGTGAACGCTCATTCCTGATGCGTGTTCACTACCCGCATTGGGGGGGGGGGGGCTGCCTCTCCCCAACATGTGCCACAGCCACACTCCTCCACTTGCCATTCCAGTTTCACACGCTGTATGCTACTTGCCTTAACGTAGCAAACCCTGATCTCCTAGGCTGGGGTATGGCATTTCCAACTCAGGGAGACTGGGGAGGAGATGGCCGTGCTTGCAGGCCCAGGGAAGTGGAGTGCAAGTTGCCTGTGCCTCCCCAGAGGGCTGTGGGATGAAGTGGGTGGAGGGGGAACCAGGGCTCTGTAGACTGGCTACTGGCATGTCCTCGCCTCCCCTGCTTCTTATTCCCTTTGGGTAGCAGAAAACAAGCAGCAGCTACCCAAACGCAAATGTCTGTTCAACGAGCAACAGGCCAGGAAGAGGTCACGGAGCGGCTTGCCCACGAGTGGATCGTTACATCCGAGAACACCGAAGAACTAGTCAAAGGAAAATCAAAAACAATCCAGACAGCTAAGCACGAAGTACCTGTTTGTCATCTTCAGCCAGCTCGTAGCAGCTGAAAGGCGGCTGCGGGTAGACAAAGTCATGATGCACGTCTCTCAGCGAGGGGACAAACACCAGCTTGGAACCACCGCTGTTGGGGGCAGAAGAGGCACACAAAGTTAAGAGCCAGGAGCGGGATGCTTTGCAGGCCAAGCAGCTCACTAAGAGGGAGCAGCGCTCTCCATTCACAAGAAGCCAAGGAGATAGCAGCGCCGCCAGGGAACCTGGTTCAACAAGCACAGGGTGAGCATGCTGTGGTTCTGAACTTCCAGAACAATCTGGCACCACCAACATGGCACTGGCAAGAGAAACGTTGGTCACGGTTAAACGTGACTTCAGAAACGGGGCGGGGGTTGTCACTGTAGCTTTATGGGCCACAAACAGGACTCGGTCACAAGGGCCTCCTCCACACCACCGAGGCGCTAGGGTTTAGCAGCTTAGCCCTCCTCACGGAGCATGTGGACTCACTGCAGCAGGGGTGGGAAACCTCCCAGTCTGCTTCCCCCTTCTTTCGCTGGGCATGGAGCAGCTACCCTTATGTGCTCTTCATACAGCCCGCCGTCCTGGTTTGCCTAGCGACTCCGCAGAGCACAGGGCGGCAGGCTGCTGGGATGTAGACTCTAATGGGCTCCCCACACAGTCCCTGCTCCACCTGGGATTTTCCCTGGCCCTGCATCTTTGGCAGGCTCTCGGACGCTCCTCTCCTCACAGACGTGCTCCAGCAGACACAGCATGTGACGTTTTTCAGTGTGTTACGTAGTGGGGAGATTTGTCACTGATGACTGGAAGTAGGACAAGCTGCTCCAGTTTGGAGGCTCCCTCACGCAGCTTGCCACGCGCCAGCTGTGCACAAGCGCTGTGCGCCCCCGCAGGATGGTGGCCACACACCCTGCTACCAGTGTGGCCTGATTCATCACCTCCCGAGCATGGTGCGAAGGGCTGGTCTTGGCCATGCCATGCCAAATGAAGACTGTTCCCCACACCCTCTCTCCAAACTGCTTGCCACTGTGTGCTCTGCCTGCCCTCCTGCCCTTTGATCTGGGACAACTGATGGCAAATGCCACCATGGGCTCCAAAATGACCAGGTGCACTGATGTGTATGTGTACCAGGGCTAGTACATGGGGCAGCCGCTGGGAAGCTTCTGGAGGAGCTCAACACACTGGCCTGGGGATGACCTGGATGTGTGCACACACTGGCTGCGGCTTCCGGCACACGTGCATTGCAAGCCATTTCGGCAGCCTCTGGCACACTGGTAGAAGGTCGTCCGATCAAAGGAATCCCTTTAACCACTCGCCCCCCAATTTCCGAGTCCACCCTCCTTTCATGCACAGCACCTTTTGTATTAGCTCAGAGGTACCTTGACATTTTGGCACTAAACCCTGAGACACAATCAGGCCAGGAGCCGCTTCCCTACTACTCTCCCCGCAAATCCCTGCTTGTGCACAATGATAGAACCACAGGCACTCTTAGTTATAACATGAGCCTGCACCCTCTTAAAATCATGAAAATTCTACTTGTTATCAAATCAAGTTGATTTATCCTATCGCTGGAATGTTGTAGGGAGGATTGCTTGTGTAAGGAGTACAACCTGTCGTACTATCAAACAGATCTATTGAGAAACAGCGGAGGTAGAAGAGTTTGAAAATTGGGAGGCCAAAGTGTTTTTTTTCTGGTTTTTGTGACCATCTCCTGTTGACAGGGGAAAGTTATACATCGAGGGGTAGAGGTGTCAGAAAATACAAGCGTGCGTTCTAGGCATTTCCTGAGTGTGTATTCTTAAAATCCATCATGCAGTTTCAGTTAGGACATTTTGCATTTCCTACGTTATCCATTTTTATTTTTATTTATTTTATAAAAAATAAATAAGTTATCCAATGGAGAGTGAACTTGGAAAGTTATGTCACCTATGAATAGAACCAGGTTAAGCGGGCAGACTGGCTCCTCTATCAAGGAGCACCACAAGGGGCATTTGCTGCTCTAGGAGGCCTGAGGCAGCTGTTGGTTCCTGCTTCCCATGAAGATTAGGAGTGGGTTGATGGGGGGGGGGGGCATTTTTAAAAGACCTGAACGTCTATAATTTCCTACTTGCTGTAGGAAGGGAAATTTAGTGTATTCCCTTTTCAAAAGACATGAAGATACAGCTTGCTGTACCATGATCCCCTGCTTTGGGTTGGGAAGAATTGGACAGCTGAGTACTGGGGGGCTTTATATGGGGAGTGAACAAGGTTGATGGATGTGGGCTAAGTACAGGGAGACAAGGTTGGGGGGGGGGGGGAAGTATATGGGGGCGGGGAAACAAGATTGATGAGGTGGGACATGTACAGGAAGACGAAAGGGACATGTACAGGAAGACGAAAGCGGAGGCAGTCAGCCAGGGGTGGGGAGCAGTGTGTTTACAGGGAGGAGGCACCCGCATGCTGAGGGGTGTCGATCAGAGAGGAGTGACGTGGGACAAGCCTTGGGAGCAGTCAGGGGTGGAGGGGAACTGTATGTATGGGCTCCAGCCGAGACAGACATCAAGGCCATAATACTGGGGCAGGGAGGAGCTTGCTGTCCCCAGCTTCAGTGTTGCCCCTAGCCTGCAGAGGAAGAGGATTAGAGATGAAAAACCAAGGCAAAGCATCGGTGCCTGGAGCCTAAGTTGTGAGCACAATATGCGGGACTGTTTACGTGGGGCGCAAGATAAGGTGGGAGCCTTATCTTACAATTTCCATGGTTTTGGGAGCATGGTTGAGTTTGTAAGAGTCTTAACTCCTCTCAGAAACCAAAGGCTTTCTATCCTATAATGCATGATGCTGCTGGAAGGGGAGGCGCTGACCTGATACCAGCAGACAACAGACTCTGGCAGCCGATGAAAGAGGCTGGTGGTGCTCAGCGCTCCCCCGGGAAAGAATGGCTCATCTGTTCTTTGTTTGCCTCCGTCCCCCGTCAGTACCACACAGGAGGGAGATCAGGGAGGAGGATGAAAGCAAGCACAGCCAGCCTCTGCCCCAAACCCTCCGGGGCGGATGCCTGCAGGGGAAAGAGCAGGAACTGGTGGGAGGGGCAGGGACACTACTCCCTGTAACTAGAGATAAAATCGATTGTGCAGGGAGGTGATCTGAGTGAACAGACTGCTCTGCTAAAGCATTCGGGTTACAGCTGATACACGTGTATAGCACAGCTGAGTCTGATCTGAGTCTCCAGGGAGAGAGGGATTCGTATGAAATAGCAGCACCTGAGGGTCCAACTGCAATCCAGGACCTATAGCAAAGGCTCCCCCTATGGATAGGAATACAATCTTGACCAGTATCTGATGTGCCTTGAGGGTCTTTTGTTGCTGTTGGGGGGCTGCAGGATAAGCCTCCAAATGGGGTCGAGCAGGTAGAAAGTTGGGAAACCAACCTGTCGTGCCACGCGCTGCACAGACAGCAAGCTCCTGGCTGCAGAGAATTGACAACCTAAATCGACAAGGGGGGGGGGGGGGCAGAGAATGGGGAAACAACTTGTCCAACGCCAACCAAACAGGTGAATGACAGAGTCAGGAACAGAACTTCCGTCTCCTGATTCCCAGCCAAGTCCTCTGGTCCATGGGATTGGAACCAAAGGTCTGTGCATCTCCAACCGTGCTTCCAAGTCAGGGAATCTGGTAACACAGCTAAGGTGCGGTCTGCCCTACTGATAGGCAGGGAACCACACTTCCTGTCCTGTTGCCTGCCCACCTCCCAAAGCAGACTAGAACAGAGGTGTGGAAAGGCTCTCCTGGTGAGCCGGAGTCCCAGCTGGATGGCTCCCCATTGCTTGGTTTGCGTGGAGATCAACTATGCTTCCAAGCCTACCCACCTAGTAATTTAGCGCTTAGTAATTTAGCTCCTGGCCCAAACTCAAGATAAGTTTCTCCGACACCAAGTTTCCTGTTTTCTCCCAATCAAACTAGAGTAGAGATCAACAGGCTGAGCCCATCTCCCTGAGCAGCAGCACAGAGTCCCTTACTGAGCGTCTCACTGCTGCCACCCACTGCAGCACTGGGGAAGGTGCCCAAGCTACGGCGCCCAGCCAGTGATGGAAAAGCATGCGGCACGGCAGCTGTTTGACAGCGCGGCGCGACACGGCTTGTGTTGGGGGATGATCAAAGGGAAGCTCTGGCCACGCTGGCTCACTGGAAGCTTAAAAAGGAAGCTCATTCAATATCAGATGGTTAATTAGGAAGAAATTAAGTTGTAGGAGATGGTTTCTCCTTCGCTATTAAGTGAAGGCAGACACTCCCCCAAGCATCTGTAAATGAGTTATCAGATTCATAGGTGACTGGTAACTGTCCATAGGGGTGGGGTGGGGGGACTGGGTAGGGGTTCTATAGGAGTTCTGAAAATGGGGGGGGCATGTGCCCACCAGGACCTCCCCATCCCATGAGTCACCCATGAGCAGATTCCCCAGCTGGAAGAAGGAGAAATAAAGCTTCAAGGACATTCACTCCAAACCGGTCACCAAGAACAAAATCCCCAAAGAATAGTAGCTTCCCTCACAATGCAAGGAAATCACCAAGATCCGTTCAGCTAGCCAGGAACCACATGAGCCTCCCCCCGCCCCCCATGGAGTCCTCCCCATGAACCAAGCTTAGGAGATCCCAAAGGCCAGCTGTTTCCATGACCCCAGGCTCTCAGCCTCTCCTGGAGACGTCAAGAGGAACTCCCTGCTCTAGGAGGAGTTAAGATGCCCAGGGGAATGGGTCTGTATTCTAACTCTGCCAGGCAAAGGAAAGATTTCAAAGTTATTGGGTTTTACAGGAAATATCCACGTTGCAGCTGCACGTCATGCTTCCACCTTCCTATACTACCTGCCTCAAATCTGTGCACTGTCAGTGTAACTGGTGACCGTCTGTCCGTCTATCAGGAGGGGATCTGGGCTAGCAGGGCAACGTTGTTGCCAACAATGGCAATAGGAGAGTCTGGGTCTCAGACGCTGCGGGAGAATCACCGTCAGCATGCCCCATCTCTACTGCACGATACAAGAGCTCGGATAACCCCCGTATCCTTGGCTTTAAACACTTCCTGAGAAACAGGTTCCCCTTTCTTCCCTTCAGCAAAGAGCTGATATGGCTCATTCGCAGCCCCTTTCTAGCTGCGGGGGGAGGATTCGGGGATGTCTAACTGTATCTGCGGCACTCCCACCATCACCAGTTGCTAGAGCTCAATCTTTCAAACACTGGCAACCTATAGGACGGCTGCCAGTTTTAACACAAGCGGGGAGGGGCTGGGGTGGGAAATCATAAAGAGGATAATGGGAGAAACCTGAGCAAAGTAGTTTAAGTGGGGTTGTCAGGAGACAGCTCTGAATTGTGCACCCAAGAAAAGGCAGCAGAAGACTTGGCATCACTTGAGGTCCAGACAGACAGCAGTGAAAATAGGTTTTATAGGGCCCTGGGGCAAGCCAAATTACTCAGCCCCTTAGCAACCCTTTCCTAGGGGGTAAAAAGAGAGCTGAACTGTAGTTAATGGTATGACAACTGTAGGCTAACGGGTTGGTATAACCTCACAGGTGTCATCACTATGTTTAACGAGACCTATATTAACAGAGAGAGTTATGGTTCACTCGTCTTAACTTAAGCTGCATTCAGACCTGCGGTGGCGGCAGCGGGAGGGGCAAGGGAGACGCGGCAAAGTGGAGGAGCCGGCGGCTGGGGAAAAAGCCGTTGCGAATGGGGACCTGCCGCGGCTTCTCTTGCGCATGTCAGGGTGCACACACCTCGCCCCTCCTGCTGCCGCCGGTCAGAATGCAGCCTTATGCTCGCACACAGACACGCCCCTCATACATGCCGTTTTCTAGAAAAACAGAGGGATATAGGAAACATGGGGATTTTGGTGCTGCCTGGGCTCACCTTTTAAACTGGTTAGAATGAATTCATTTAACCATACAGAAAAGGGCACACAGGCAGGCACTCTCAGTGGCTGCTCCACAATTACCAAACTCCCTGGAGGTTTGCCAAAGCATTTCCCAAAGGCAGCATAAGGCCCCATTATTTGGCCAAGTGTTTAGTAGGTGGGGATAGGTTGGGTTTTATTGATATATAGTTTTCTGAACTGGTATGGTATGTTATGAGCGAAAATGGTCTCCGAAGAGGCAGTTGGAGCTGGCTGTCCAAGTCGACGGCTCGGCTGCACTTCGTAAACCTGGGCAAGTCACTTCCCATGTTTTGTGCTTTACAAGGAAAGAACGGGAAGACATCACTCATGTACGAGCAAGCCACCTGTGAGTGGAGCGGCCCAGGAGCTAGCGACAGTCAGAGCAAACAGGGGAGCTTGCCAGGGAGTACTGCTGTGAGCAAGACCGAGAGCGGGTAAGTGGAGGGTTTGTTTGGGTGAGGGGGCCGTGTGCTCTGGGGTGACTCGAATGCGGAGAGCTGAGTGTTGCTTGACCTAGGCTTAGCAAGGGGGAGGAGCTAGCTGAGTGTTGCTTAACGAGGGGGAGGAGCTATCTCCTGCTGACGCAGAGGCCAGGCCTCCAGAGTTCAGAAGGCGAGCTGACAGCAAGCGACCTGTGAGCGGAGCAGTCCAGGAGCTAATGACAGGCAGAGCAAACAGGGGGGTTTGCCAGGGAGTTCGACTTGGGAAGGAGCCATGGGTGGGACACCCTGGTGAGGTGAGTGCACTTGTGCAGGACAGTTAACCCATGTCCCATCGTACATAATCACATAACTCATGCCAAGCCGAACCAACCCCCTAAATAAGCTGCAGACAGCAATCCAGCAGTGGGATGGGGGTTATCCAGTCTTTTGCACTGAGTGTCACGTATGACTATCTTCCTGTTGGGGAGAGGTTGTGTGTGTGCACCCGGTGCAAAGAGCTCCTAGCTCTCAGAGAACACGTACAGTCTCTGGAGGCTAGAGAGGCCGAGCTGGAGGAGCGGAGGCAGACAGAGCGGTTTACTGAGGAGTCCTTCAGGGACATAGTAGAATGGTCCCACCTCCACTCTGGCAGCCCCTGTGCTGCTTTGGAGGGGCGAGATCTCCAGGGAGGAGAGCATCAGACTGGAATGGTGGGGAGTGATCCTGTAGCTGGGATCTGCGTTCCAGATGATGTGTTATCCTCTCGCACCGAGGATATTTCTCCAGAGGTGTGTGCCCAGAAGGGCGGGAATAGGACAGCTGTGGTAGTTGGGGATTCAATTATTAGGAATGTAGACAGCTGGGCTGCTGGTGGCTGTGAGGATCGTATGGTAACTTGCCTGCCTGGTGCGAACCTCACACGACACATAGATAGAATCCTAGGCAGTGCTGGGGAGGAGCCTGTTGTTGTGGTCCACGTGGGAACCAATGACATAGGCAGATGTAAGAGGGAGATTCTGGAGGCCAAATTTAGGCTGCTAGGTAGTAGACGAAGGTCCAGAACCTGCAGGGTAGCATTCTCGGAAGTGCTCCCCGTTCCACGCGCAGGACCCCAGAAGCAGGCTGAGCTCCAGAGTCTCAATGCGTGGATGAGACATTGGTGCAAGGAGGAAGGCTTTAGGTTTATTAGGACCTGGGGAGCCTTCTGTGGAAAGGAGAGTCAATACAGACGGGATGGGCTCCACCTTAACCAGAATGGAACCCGGATGCTGGCGCTAAAAATTAAAAATGGGATAGAGCAGTCTTTAAACTAGAACCTGGGGGAAAGCCGACAGGCCCTGCGGAGTGCACGGGTCGGGCTATGGCATCTCCAAAGGATGTTACTTTAGAGGAAGTAGAGTATCTTAAGACGGAGGATAAGATAAACGGCAAGGGATTTCAGGTGGAACGCGGGGGAGGACACAATGATTCCAGAGCACCTGTTTCAGTTACCTATAATGTGCCCATTAAGTAGTAGAATAAAAAGACTACATTTAAGTGTCTATATGCTAATGCTAGAAGTCTAAAAGGTAAGATGGGAGAATTAGTTTATAGCGCTAAATGAAGATCTAGACATTATAGGCATCATAGAGACCTGGTGGGATGAGGGTAACCAATGGGACACTAATACCAGGGTACAGGATATATCGAAAGGACAGAGGAGATCGTGTTGGTGGTGGGGTGGCTCTGTATGTTAAGGACAGCATTGAGGCAAGTAGAATCAAAATTTTACAGGATGCAAACTGTTCCCTCGAATCCCTATGGATTGAAATTCCAGGTATCAAGCAGAAGAGTATAGCAGTGGGGCTATACTATCGCCCCCCTGACCAGAATAGAGAGACTGATTATGTAATGCTAACAGAGATTAAACAGGCTACTAAAACTGGGAACGTAATAATAATGGGTGACTTCAACTACCCCAATATTGACTGGGTGAATGCCTCCTCGGGGCGGGATGTGGAGGTAAAATTTCTGGATGCCATAAATGACTGCTTTTTAGAGCAATTGGTTCCGGAACCAACGAGGGGAGGAGCTACTTTAGATCTAGTCCTAAGTGGCACACAGGAACTAGTGCAAGGAGTAACTGTGGCCGAGCCACTAGGCAATAGCAATCATAATATAATCAAATTTGACATAGTTGCTGGAGGGAGAAAGTTAATTAAAAGTACAGCACTGGCTTTTAACTTTAAAAAGGGAGACTATGCCAAAATGAGGAAGCTAGTTAGAAAGAAACTAAAAGGCACAGTTGAAAGGACTACATGTTTACAAGAGGCACAGAGGTGGTTGAAAAGCACCATCTTGGAAGCCCAGATTACATGCATCTCACAAGTTAAAAGAGGTAGCAGGAGAACTAAACATCTACCACTGTGGCTAAAGGGAGACACAAAGGAGGCTATTAGAGCCAAAAAGGCATCCTTTAAGAAATGGAAAGCTAGCCCCAATGAGGAAAATACAAAGGAGCATGAACACTGGCAACATAACTATAAGGTGCTAATAAGGCAGGCCAAGAAAGAATTTGAAAGGAGACTTGCTAAAGAGGCAAAAACAAATAATAAAACCTTTTCCAAATATATCAGAGGCAAGAAGCCTGCTAGGGAGTCAGTTGGGCCATTAGAGAGTAAAAGGGGCACTCAGGGAGGACAAGGACATTGCAGAGAAGCTAAACTAGTTCTTTGCTTTGGTCTTCACTGCGGAGGATGTTGGGGAGATACCCACGCCGGAACCCTACTTTGTAGGTGATGAATTGGATGAACTGTCACAGATCAGCGTGACCCTGGAGAAGGTTCTAGAGCAAATTGACAAGCTTAATACAAACAAATCACCAGGGCCAGATGGTATTCACCCCAGAGTTCTGAAGGAACTCAAATGTGAAATTGCAAACCCACTAGTCATCTCACAAGTCACCCCAATATTTAAAAAGGGATCCAGAGGATCCTGGAAACTACAGACTGGTAAGCTTGATGTCTGTGCTGGGCAAAATGGTGGAAACTATCATTAAGAACAGAATCACTGGGCATATTGATAGACATGGTTTAATGGCAAAGAGTCAGCATGGATTTAGCAAAGGGAAGTCATGCCTCACTAATCTCTTGGAATTCTTTGAGGGCATAAACAAGCATGTGGACAGGGGAGACCCAGTAGGTATAGTGTACCTGGATTTCCAGAAATCTTTTGATAAGGTCCCACATAAACGACTCTTGAGAAAATTAAAAAGTCATGGGATAGGAGGTAGTGTTTTGCTATGGATTGGTAACTGGTTGAAGGACAGGAAGCAAAGAGTGGGACTAAATGGCCAGTTTTCGCAATGGAGAGATGTAAAAAGTGGTGTGCCCCAGGGATCTGTATTAGGACCAGTGCTGTTTAATGTATTCATTAATGATCTGGAAAAGGGTGTTATGAGTGAGGTGATCAAATTTGCAGATGACACCAAGTTATTCAGAGTAGTCAGAACATGAGCAGACTAAGGAGCTGCAGCAAGATCTTACAAGACTGGGTGCCTGGGCATCTAAATGGCAGATGAGATTTAATGTGGACAAATGCAAAGTGATGCACATTGGGAAAAATAATCCAAATTATGCGTACACAATGCTGGGTACTAAGCTAGGAGTTACCACTCAAGAAAAGGATCTGGGGGTGGTTGTGGATAATACAATGAAATCCACAGCGCAGTGCGCAGCAGCAGTCACAACAGCAAACAGAATGTTAGGAATTATTTGGAAGGGGATAGAGAATAAAACTGAGGAGGTCATAATGCCTCTATACAAATCAATGGTGCGACCGCACCTTGAATATTGTGTGCAGTTCTGGTTGCCCCATCTCAAAAAAGACATAACGGAACTAGAAAAGGTACAGAGAAGGGCAACAAAAATGATCCAGGGTATGGAACAGCACCCGCATGAGGAGAGGCTTGGTAGGTTGGGGCTCTTCAGCTTGAAAAAAACAGCTGAGAGGCGATATGATAGAGGTCTATAAAATCATGAGTGGGGTGGAACTTGTAAACAGGGAATGGTTATTTACCCTCTCAGCTAGTACTAAAACTAGGGGACACTCCATGAAACGCACAGGTGGCAGAGTAAAAACAGACAAAAGAAAGTATTTTTTCACTCAGCGTACAATTAGGCTGTGGAATTTACTGCCAGGGGAGGTGGTCACGGCCAGCAGTATAGCAGAGTTTGAAAGAGGTTTGGACAAGTTTCTGGAAGATAGTTCTATTAGCCAGATAGGATTGGGGAACAAAACCCTTTACGGGCGGGAGCCTGGGGATGACCCACAGGGAATGAATCCCCCATTGTGACCTGTTGGGTGCTTCTCCCAGGCCCCTGTGATTGGCCACTGTCCGAGACAGGGTGCTGGCCTCAATGGACCATTGGTCTGACCCAGTCTGGCACTGACTACGTAAGATCGAAGCCCCTGAAGAGGAAAGTGCCAAAGAAGGGTAAATGGATCATTTTAATTCGTACCTCCTTGTCCATTCAATGATCATCTTCAGACACGTCTTGAAAATGTCTTCAAATGAGCCCGTCAATTGGCAGCTCTGCAGGCAAGAAGGGGAATGTTAATGCACAGTCAAGTCAGGTATGCCATGCCAAGAACAGACGCAAGGACTGGGAAACATTCCAGTACCTCCCAGCACCCTCTGGGCACAGCGGGGGCATTGCCAGCCAAAGCCCAGTCCTCAAAGAATAAAAATAATTGCTCCTGGAGTCGCTTGGTACCATAGCAATAGCCCTCTCCCTAGAAGGGAGGAGATGCTTCTGAGGAAGCAAGCCACGGCTACGTAGGTTACCCGGAGTCTTAACGGGCTGTTAATACTTTGACCATGACTCAGACACACTCCCAAGAGTTCAGGAACGACATCCTCCGCTGCTGCCCCACGTGTAAGCCCCCTGGGGTAGGAACCTGTCTATAACTGTTGACTGTCCGGTGCCAAGTACACTGCTAGCACAACAACAAGGTGCAGCCTTTTAAACACCAACGCTCCGAGGGACGCGGCACAGAAGCAGCAGTGAGGCGTTAAACAAGGCTTTGCCAGGGTGGGAGGACGTTCCAAGGGCCAGCTTCAAAGAAGTGACTTTACAGCAATTACTGGAGATGCAAACGGCCCAAGGGCAAGAGCTCACGGTTTCTTACTCCTTTGTGGTAACTCACCTCCACTTGTTCATGTTTAGCATCGAGGAGAGGGCCGAACTGCAACAATGAAAGCAAACCAGAGTCAAGAAGAGAAGAGGGAGTGGCAGACAGACACACGCTTCCCCTACCTGGACACTGACACAGGCTAGGTTCAAAGCACAAGGTAATGAACAAGCTGCAGATGAAAAAGGTGCATTTGCTGGAGACTAAAAAAAAGGGCCAGGGCTTCTGGGTTCCATTCCCTGGCTCAGGGAGGGAGTCGGTTGATTGGAGGACAGGGAGGCTGGGCTCCCAGGCAGAGCTGAGAAGACGATGGTCAAAGGGGCACAGCTACCGGTGGGGCAAAGGGGCTACTGTTCCAGGGCCCAGGCTTTCAGGGAGCCCCATCGGGCCATCAAAACGTTCTGCTTTCTCTGCTGGAGCTACCTGTGCTTTCTCCAGTGATCCAGGAGCTGGTGCAATCTCTGTCAGCAGCTGCCACCCCACCCTCCAGCACCTCACATTTCTTCCCTGCCCCAGCTCCCCCTAGCCCCAGTCTGTTCTGATGCCTCACTTCCCCCCACCCCACTCCAGCGGGTCACTCCCTGCCCCTCGTCTCCTCATCCTGGTTTGTATGGGGCCCAGTCATTTGACTTGCCCCAGGGCCCTATTGAACCTGGACCGTCAAGTTCCTTCCTGTCCAAAGCCCTGACAGCCCATTTCCCCTTAAAAGGTTAACTCGAGGGGGAGCTGGGAAGCTTAGTGGCTGTTTGACCTGTACTCAGAGCAGGGTGGCCAGAGATGCACATTTTAGAGGACACTTACAAGAAATACAGGTTGCAGAGCTGCAACCAATGCAGCCCTGGAACCTGTATTTCTCATAAGTGGTCTCTAAAATGTGCATCTCTGGCCACCCTACTTCAGAGACCACTTGGTATGGGAGCTGCCTTGCTGGATAGCTCAGCGTGGTGGCCACTATCGGATGGAAGAAATCTCTTAATTTCCCCATAAAATATTTAAGCCTACAAGCAGTAACTGGACAGCTTATGTCAGAAGCCAAAGGATTTCTATCCCTTAGGATAACTGCTTTTATAGCTAACAACTTAGCAGAGGGTGTTTTATTAGTTTGCTTTGTACTGAGAAGATCAAGTCAAATCCCCCAGGTATTATCCCTTAATCCAAACTCACTCCAAGCCCAGCTCACCAGTTCCAGCAAGGCCAAAACTGGCAGGCCAATCTGGACACTAGCTCCCCAGAGTGAGCCAAGAGGTTCCCCAAAGAGCCAATATCCCACTGTGTCCAGAGATAAATCAGCTTAGGCTGCGCCTCCCTTCGTTTCAAGGTGCCTTTCAACTCAAGAGTGCAGATTAGTTTGCAGCTCCTAAAGGAATTTTAGCAAAGCGTCCTCGACCGTCTCTCTCGTTGGGTTCTAACCCATAAAACTGAACACCGTTTTCATAAAAACTGAGAGTAAGCCCAACTTCTTTGAAACTGGAGCAGGTGTGCCACCGCGGGGGGGGGGGGGGCGGGGCGGCGGGACATCCAAAGGTCTGGGGCTGGGATTAGCCCTCAATTCATGCCAGGGCAACCTGCTGCTCCCAACCAGAACCGGATTGTGACAGCAAGTCTTAGGACAGTGGCTCCCATGCTTTGTTTTCAGGGCCCTGATTGGAGATCAATAGAATCCTATGAGCCCAGGGAGCAACAAAGACAGCCAGTATTTATTTGAATTTCTACCCTGCCCTTCCCCAAAGGTTCAGGGCACTTTAGAACATAAAAACACAAAGTTCAATAAAAATACAATAAAACTCACTATAAAAAACCCTTTAAAAACCCACCCGCCCCCAACTCGTCTCGGTCTCGGTCTCGGTCTCGGTCTCGGTCTCGGTCTCCGTTCCAGAATACTGGGGCAGCAACTGCGAATGCCCTTCTGTGGGCCGTTCTCATCCAGACAAGAACAGGTGGTACCCGCAAGAGAGCACTCCTGGCTAACTGCAGGGGTCGCAAGTGGAACATGGAAGGAAAGAGTCTTTCAGAGAAATGGGGCCACGGCCATTTAGGGCTTTAAAGGTGAAAACCAGCACCATGAATTGAACCCAGAAAGTTACAGGAAGCGAATGCAGACAGGTGTAACGTGCTCATGGCAACCCGCTCCTGACAGAAGCCAGGCCGCCACGTTCTGCACCAGCTTCTGAACAGCCAAGGGCAGCCCCAGGTAGAGCACATTGCAGAAATCTAGCCTCAAGGTGATGAAAGCACAGACAATACTGGCCAAATCGGTATCGAAAGGAAGAGCCGCAGCCTCCTCACCGGACGGAGCTGGTGAATAGCACTCCTGGCCATTGCTGCAACAGGCTGTTCCAGGCGCAGCAAGGGATCAAGAAGCAGAACTCCAAGCCTGCGAGCCGAAGTAACCAGACCGGGGTGGAGTGATCAGACCCTGTCAGTGACAGGAGTCCCAATCTCCTCCAAGTCACAAAGTTGGCCAACGATCACTTCAGTCATGCAGCGGCGTGGTGGGTACACTAGCAAAATCCCCAGCCTGTCGCCGGTCTCCAACGCAAGGTGAATACACTATTTATCGGCTGAATTAGGCACTGGATACCTCTGAAAGACCGTGGTATCTTTACATATCCCCGCCACTCTGCACCCCTTGGCGTCTGCTGGTGCTGCACCGAGTGCCCAGCTAGCACCGTCTGGGACAACATAGGCCCAGATGCATCATCCAGCCAGGGCTTGTCGATTTGCACTCAAACCCCTTTGGGGCAGCGCACCCTCTGCGTAGGTCCTGCAGTAACGGATCCCCCATCGCAGTAGCCCCCTCTGAACAAACAAATGCTCCCTCAGTAGAAGACATGTGGATCTATTCCATGCCCCTGACAGTTATTAGCTTTATTACATGACAAGCCCCTGTGGTGTAATGGCTCCGTGTGCAGCACTTGTATCAGGAGGTAGGGGGGACACCGCTTCAAGTCTCGCCTTGGCCAGAAACTCAGTGGGTGATCTTGGGCCAGTCACAATATTCCGTCAGCCTAACCTACCTCACAGGGTTGTTGAGGATTTAAAATTGTGTCAATCTGTTATGTGTGAAGCACTCTGAGTGCCATGGCGGGGGGGGGGGCTATATAAAATTAAAGCTGATTATTAATTATTCCTATAGCGCTGGCAGTGTGCCTGGCACCTAATGGGCATGAATTAGAAATAGCTCTCTGCCCTGGGGGGCTTACAATATGGGATGGACAAGGGAAAGGGGAGGAATCCATATGCAGAGAGAGAGAGATTCACGAGGTTGAGAAGTTACAAGAACACAAGCTTAATTTAGTTGCAGGGTTGAAGGGAACCCCCAACGAATGGACAGTTGAAAGAGTACTAGGGAGCAGTCTGTGGGAGCAAGGAGCTAGGGAAAGACTGATGGAAGAGATGGGTGTGGCAGAGCAGCAGGAAGGCAGCTAGGCAAGGGTGTGGCACTAGCCAGGGCTGAAGACAAGCCTGAGTAGCAGCTCAGTTCTGGAGGAGACTAAAACGGAGCACGGCCTGCGAAGCAGTTCTCCCCTGAGGAAACAACAGTCTAGGGGATTGACTAAGGGCCCGGGGGAAGCAATCAGTCCTGACTGAGGGAGTTGTAGGGAGCAGCAATGAGGCAAACAGGAGCTGTCTGTACCGTGGGAAGGCTGGGAGCCTGCTGAGGGCAGACAGGGGCTGCTTAAGCTGAGGGAAGGCAGGCCTAGAGACTTTGGGCTATTGAGAGATTGGGAGAAGCTGCTGGGAGTAGCTAGGAGGAATAAGCCCATAGGGCTGGGAGCCTGACTGGAACAGTGTTCTTGAGAGGCCCGATGGCGGAGACCGACTAATAAAGCAACTTGAGAGTGGATTCCCCATGGCAACTGTGACTGCTGGGCCCTGATTCTGCATGACTTACGATAAGCAAGTGTCACCCTGCTACAAGGGGATTTTAGGAGGGATATGAAGGTTGAGAGAGCGCAGAGCACATGTGCTCAGGGAGAAAGTTCCAGGTGTAGAGACGGCACGGGGAAGGGGACGACGACAGTTCAGAGAGTTTGGAGCAGGTAAGGGTGGCGACAGAGAAGGAACCAAGTTCCTGGGCAGGAACACAACAGAAAACAAGGGCAGAAAGATAGGGGAGAGCAAGGCCATGAAGGTTAACGCAAGGAGTTTGTGCTGAATGGGAAGGGGGAAAGGGAGCAGAGAAGGAACTTTAGTATCACCGTCACTAAGTACCTCCAGTTTCCGTAGTATTTAGCTCCATCGTACAGGTAGGAAAGGTTGGGACACAAAAAAGTAAAGTGACTTGGTCCAAGGCCACATAGGGAAAACGTGGCAGAGACATGAAGAGACCACCCCCTACCACAGGCTCCGACCCCATAAACAACCCTGGCTCTCAAGCTATTCCTGGCAACCAGGAAAGCACGCCTATCCAGCAAAGGCAAGTACTCCACTTTACAATTCAATTTGGAAACTACACCCAGGACCTTGGAAGAGAATTCCAAGGACTCGCTTGGAACGGACTTGCTGCCTTACACAGATTCACATCTGGTGTTTTAAGCTTAGTAATGGTTTTAATGAAAACAGATTCCTTATTTCACGCTGTAACTTCTAGTTATTGAGAGTGGTATTAAAAAGGGAAACGAAGCCACGGCCCTGCTGGCCCATGTTGGTTCAATATCCCGTGGCACGTTTGGCAAGAGTCTTAACCCAAGCTAGTTGGCAGAATTCCAGCTGGAGTTAATTCCATTCTGCTTCCTTAAATCCGGCCCCCCTGCAGTTTTAATTAGTCTGGGGATTATTCTTCTTCGCTTCAGCCTTTAAACTCCTCTGTTGTACGGATGAGTCACGAAACGGCAGCCCTGATTCTCAGACAGTGCCTACCGTGGGATCGTATTATCATCATCTCAGACTCCGGCAGTCATGATCAGGACGGGGGTTGCACAAGGAGTCACCAATTTATAGACCGCCACCTCGGAGTTGAGCAGGTTAAGCCTTTGTAGAGCAGGAGCTTCAGACAAGGTGCAACAAACAGGGTGTTAGGCGGCCGGATGAGAGCCCTGCATACCTGACTGAGCCTGATCGGACAGAAGAGGTCTGGTTGAGTTTGGTTTGGGAGCCTTCCCGGTTCAAGCGCTTCAGGCTTAGGTTGACCTCTCTAAGTGAAAGGCCTTGTTCCTGCAGAGCATTGTGGCTTCATAGAGCTCCGTGGGGGCAGGGCCACATCAGGTAACGGGTGAGGTGGAGGGACGCTCTCATCCCATCCTTCTCGACATGCCCGCTAGCCCCATGGAGCCCTGTGACATCACAGAGCTCTGTGGGGATGGGGGAGGCATCGCAGGAAAGAGGCAGGGGTGCAGCTTAACCTGGCCCCCACAGAACCCCACGTGATCGTGGATAGGTTTGCAACCTATGCAAATGAACATGTATGAAAAATACATGTTGCAGGGCCTAAGACACCAACGCAGGCCCTGCAACATGTATTTTTCATAAGTGTTCCTTAAAAGCCTGAATCAGTAGCAACCCTAGTCACAGTGCTCTGTGGAAGCACTGACCTAGCGGTACCAGGGAAAGGTTTAGGTCAGTCCTGGCACAGGCTTGATTCTGGAACCCGTGCAGGGCTCTCGGAAGGACAGACCATGCATCGGGGAAGAGAGCTAGAAGTAGCATTAGCGGCCCCCAAAGGACTATCACTAGTTGGCTGTGCAAAGCCAGGCTCTCAAGCAGCACCCCCTCTCCCGTTAGCCCACCAGGAAGGAAGCCTCTTCCTTACCAGAATGCAGACGTCCGGTTTGTCCCTGTTGATAACCTCTATCAAGTCCAACATGGGGTCGTAGGCGATGCTGTCCGATGTTGTGTAGGGGCCGCAGGCAGCCAGGATCATCTGCTGCTCCACGTCTGAAAGGATTAACGAGAGATTTTAAAAAACATCACAGGCGGCAGCACTGAGCTTCCATGCTGCCCACAGGGCATAGCCACCCCATCTCCTGGCATCATGTGAATCAAGCAAGGCTTTCCTTTTGCCACGGCCTCCTGAAGGCTCACATTAGGAGCCATGGGGGCAAGCGCACAGTCTCTTAACCAGATGCAATGACTGCACAGGCTCCTACTGCTGCCTTCCCTGCAGTCAAAACGGTGCTTAAAAGCTGTACAAAAATTAAATGCCAGGGCCTAAGCCTGCCCCAGAAATCACACTCCCTGCCCAGAACTTGTGCAAGGAAACGAACCTCTTGTCCAGCTAGCAACCCAACCATTGGAACTAAGCTGCCTCTCTATAGCTGAATATAGAGTAAGAATTCTTGAGATTCAATCTATAGGTTGGCCAGCACAGGAGGCGAGGCAGAAAATTCATTAATAAAAGCCAAATAAGCCTTTCAGGGGGGGTTTCTGGCTTTTGTTTCCAATCCTGAAATGGCCAATTTTGGCCTTTCCCTGGTCTTGCTCATTTTAGGGTGCACACTCCTATTGGTAACATTTCCCAGGGCTCAGCCCCCACCCCTTTAATTTAATTGCCAGGGTTGAGCCCCAACAAGCCCCCTCCACAAATTAAGCCCTGCGTCTGGTTATTAGCCAAGGCGTGCAACGCTGCTGAGCTTTATAGCAATTTTAGGCTCAAAGGTAACAGCCTCTCGGTGTTAGCACTTTTACTGAAGGAAGCTATCCAGGCTATACCATGATTGGGGGGTGGAGGGAAAGAAATGGCAAGAATTTACTGGCCAAAGACAACAAATTGTTGTAAGCTTGGCCTGAAGATTTCTTATGCAACGAATGTGTCGCTGCCCAGTGTGGATGAACAGAAAATCGACCTATCTGTTTGTGATGATCAGTCACCCCTCCTGGCCTTCATGAATTCCAGCTGCTGAGAAAATACATCCGCAGCTTTCTTCAAAATCTTTACACAAGGCCTTTGCATGATTATTTATTTTAAAGCCAGCCCATGAAATGAGTTTAGCTGTTCACCACTCAGTGCCGAGTCAGGACACAGGAGATTACTCTAACAATGGATCGCTGGGATCAGATCCAGGAACAAACCCACAACGGGCCTATTAAAAATAAAGCCAAGTGACGCCCAGCTGAGAGGAGCCCTCGCTGCTGCTAAGCAAGTTTAATGGGTCCCAGAAACTGCGCTGGTTGCACTTTGGGTTGGTGCAACCGTCGTTTTGATTGGCTGAGCTGGGATAAGCCTTTAAAGTAACTGAACTCACCTTCAACCTGCCCTGTTGGTTTGTAGAAAGGAAGCGGCACACCCTGAAGAGAAAGGAAACTTGTAAATCCTTGCCAGCTAAAAGAATAAGCGCCCAAGGCCAAACTCTATTCTCAGTAAAGCAGTTTTGCTGGCCTGTTAAGGGTGGCTAGCTGCAATTTGCTCCATAGCCTCAGTGCAGGGCATTGTCCTCATCCTTAGAACATAGTGCCCCCTGCAGGAACTAAAATGGAGACCAATCGGATCAGCTGGAACGGACAAGCACATTCCTGGGTGATTATCACATGCATACGTACTATGCGGCATAAGAAAAAAGCAACTTGACTTCAGCCACCCACAAAGCATGCTAAGCCCGATTAATGTACTGCCCGGAGATTATGAAACAAAGCATCAGCCCTATGCACAGTTGTATAGATAGGATATTACCCAAGCAGGCATTCAAAAGCTGCAAGTCCTCAAGAGACCCCCTGGAAAGCCTCGGATGGACCCCAGCCTCCCTTAGCGAATGAAGGAATAGTCTTTATTGCCGACCATATGGTCTTAACAATTATAACAACAACAAAAAATAAAATAAAACAATCATAAAATTTAGGCTAAATATGCATTCCAGGTTTAGCATTTGCCACTGAGTAAAGACCATCTGATTAATTTTAAACATATCAGCAATTGCAGGAAAGCAGTTACAATCACAATTATTTCAGTCACGGTTACTTTAGTTCTTATTAGATCTATTGCACCTTGAGACCATTGATGCGTAAGCAAAATTTGCTACTCTTGACAACTAAATCATCAGGGTTAGTCAGCATAAACAGCCGTTTCTGTGCTGAGCCCCACTTTGAATGGTACCCCAGCAATGGTTTGAGATATTTATTTCTGACATCACTTGACTGAGGGGAAAAAAAAAAAAAAGATAATGCTGAAGAGCCTCAGTATCACCAGACTCACAAGCACAAAGGTGCTGGTCATGGGGGATATTTTTATAGCTACCCTCCAGAACTGCTGAGGGCATCAGATGGAATCGTAACTGTGTGAGGGCTCTCCTGAGGGTCAAGTTTGTCAAAGATCTTAAATAATATTCAGTCTGATGCTGTATTTCATACAGACCATACCATGAGGCCACTCTTGAAAGCCTATTTCACTCCAGGTCTTTTTGCCTACAGAGGTCATCAAGGCGAGTAGCAAACAATTGCTTGGCCTTAGTGCCCTACAGCTGAGCTAGGAATGATAGGGAAAGTCCCACCGAATCAGTCAGATGGAATAGATCCTCCTTCCACAAAAACCTGCGGTCAGAGGCATCATTACCATCCAACAAAGCTTCGGTAGTCTGTCCTCAGGCATTCCCATTAATTGAGACCTGAAGATTGCTGAAATGTCCGTTTTTTCCTTTTAATTAGAGCTCTGTATCTGCTTTTTGCCTCTATATATGCAAGAGCTAAAGGTGCCCTATTGACAGAAGCCATAAACCACCTGCATGCCAAATCATACCAGGTTTGCCCGTGCGGCTTCCTGGTTGAGTTTGAAGCTGTCAAGACGTTCTCTTTTATATGGTGCATTAATGCAGAAAACTAGTTAGGAAGATCATCATCCAGGGCATTTGATACACGAAACTAATCTCTAAACTGTCATTTTAGAAAAAAAATTACTCTTAGTAGCAAGTTTTAAATTCCATTTTAACAACCGCTGGTAGATAAATAATAATTTCCAAGGCAAGTATCAGCTTCATGGCGCCGTAGAGGATGTACAAATTGAAATAGAAACGTTACTGCTAGAGGCTTGTGGTCACTGCACACAAAAGAGAGGACTTCAAAATGACCAAATTTCTCAAGATGTGCACAAGGAACGCACATATAATTGATTGTGCTCGTTCCTGATTTGCCTACAAATGTTAAGTCGCCATATAAATCAGATGGTTGACAACCATTTAAGACCCTCCAATTTAAACTGTACAAGAATTTTATCAATTGTACTCTGGCCGGATTCAGCACTGCATCTCTGAGCGCCTGCTCAGGAGGAAATAAGGATCATCTGGTTCTATACCCAAAGCTTGCGCAATTCCTTTGTTACTGGTGCCATTCTGAGTAGTTAGATCTCCAACAAACAAAGTAGGAACTGCTGGAAAGTCTTCCTTGGCTTGGTCAAGGGATTCCCCCATGGACTGCCAGAATTTCTTCCAGTCCTTGGATGCAAGTGAGGGAGTTAGATAAATTTTTATAAGAATTAGTATGGGAATCTGGTCTTGTTTTAAGACAATGGCAAGTACATTTTCAGGGAAACAAGGAAGTTTGGAACAGCACAATTTCAAATTAGAACCAATCAAAATTGCAATTCCACCTGTGTGACACCCTACTTTCCCCTTTTAAAGCACAGGAATTACCCAAGTGTCATATCCTGGGAGAGAAAGATCTAAATTTTTTGGTAGCCACGTCTGCTGTAAATACACAACATCGTATTTTTTCAAGAGGTCCAGAGAGTCATCAGTAATCCTGGATTTCCACCCGGCCACATTCCATGATGAAGTTTTTAAATTTCTTTCCATCCCTAATGAACTTGAAAGGGTTTCATGTCAGCTTAGGGACTGTCAGCAGGGCAGACCGGGCTCATCAGGGCCAACTGTTTCCGGTTGGCTCAGTTTGTCTGCTATGTTTTGATTTAACCTGACACATAAATCAGTCTGCAATGGCTCTACTGGTATTGGAATAATAAAGGAACCCTGTTCCTTAGGGGGAGTGTTTCTGATTGGATTATTATCGCCATTCTTTACGCATAGGGTTGATGACATTTTTGTAACTAGGCATTTATCCATGGGGGGTTCCTGGCTAACTTCAATTTCCATCCCTAATAGATCTTGATTTGTTGGGGGCAAATTTGGTTCAACAATTCCTCGTTTCCAATGAGCTAAATTGGCCTTCTCCTGTATTGCCATTAAACCCCGGGGCAGAAGGCACTGTTCCCATATCAATGGGTCAAGACAAGTTTATTCAGGCATTAGCTCCCACCATAGCCAATGTACCACAATAAAAAAATGTAAATTACAATAATCATCTTACAATAAAATTAAAAGGAAAGTAGAAAAATCATAACAAACAAGAATTATAATACATACAAATCATCATCTGGTTCAAGTATTAAAACACTAAAATCAGCACCATTATAAGAAAGCTCATAAGGATCCTAGCTCGTCGCTTCCTCACGAATCTTCCCAGCTAGGAAGGCAAAGGATGTGACCGCTCTCATAACTTGTCGTTTGTGTGTAGCTAGCAGTAATTCTATTTTACAATCAGCTGACAAAAATCCTATATTTTCCCAAATAGGGTTCAGCCATGTCTGTCTAATATCTGTATAAAAGGAGCAGTTCAATAAAAAGTGTTTTAAATCCTCTACATCTATTGACGTACATGTACAGGTACGAGTTTCATATGGCAGTTTATCATAACGTCCTCTAAGAACCGCAGAGGGAAATAACTGGAATCGCAGTTGTGTAAAAGATCTACGGGATAAAGGATCATCTAACATATCCAGATATTCCTCAAGTTTATGTTGGCGTTTAAAGCATGGAAGACTGGGCGCCACTTTCCATGTTGCCAAAGCTGCCATATCTTCTTGTTTTGCTATATCTGTTATTCGTAGGTCTACCAAATTCCTTTGTTGGGGAACATTTTCCCCACAAAACAGGAAAAAGACATACCCATATACTTCAGGTTCAGCAGTATCTGGGACATCCAGGGATAACCGCGACCTCCTACGCACTCAAATTCTTCTTGTAAACATAGGACAGTCAGGGAGGTTTCTGGCTGATTACAGACCTTAAGCCAGTATCTGAGCCCAGTTTTTCTTCCAAGATAGGAAATGGCCAATATACCCGTCTCTGCTCTAACCACTGCAGCAGGAACACACTGCAGAAGTCCTAACAGGCTCCTCAGGGATTTATTCTGGACAACCTTCAGTATCGGAACATTCTGTAGTGGTATAATTTCGGTGCCGAATGGGAGCAAGGATTGCACTTTCGACTTAAATACATCAAAAATAACAGAGATATTGATCCCAACAGATCGTCTGGCTAGACTTAAAATTCCTCTCTACATGCTGCAGTGGCCTTTAATGCAATTAAATGTGTTTCTCCCAGAGGCCGTTGCCCCTAATAATCCATTTATATTTTGGGGTTTTCTTTCCCAATATCATAATTTGGGATTTCTGAAGATTTATAGTTAATTCATTCTCCATGCAATAGTCCACTAAAGATTCCAGCTGACATTGCAACCCTTTCCTTGTCTGAGACATAATAACTATGTCGTCTGCGCACATTAAAGCTCCTATCGTTCTCTCTTTAATTTTAGGGGGGCAGCACTCTAGAGTTCGTAACTTCTCAGGTAGATCGCTTAGATAAATGTTGAAAAGTATGGGCGCAAGGACACATCCCTGTCTAACACCTCTCAAGATAGGAATTGGATTGGAAAGGTCTCCATCATTTCCCAGTGTAACCCTAGCAGAATTATCTGTATGGACGGATATAAGTAAATCTAGTAGATGCCTATCTATACCCATCTGATGCATCTTGTGCCACAACTTCAGTCTCGAGATAGAATCAAACGCTTTCTGAAAGTCTATAAAGGCAAGAAAAAGCTTCCCCGCCCTTATTTTGACATACTTAGCTATGATATGGGAGATGATGAAGCAATTATCTATTGTAGAGCAATTTCTCTGAAACCCAAATTGTTCTTGAGGAATTTTATTCAATCCATACGCCCACGCTTCTAAGTGTTTAAGCAATATTTTTGTGTACACTTTCCCTAAAACCGGGAGTAAACTTACTGGGCGGTAACAACTCGGGTCTCTAGGATTTCCTTTTTAAAAAATCGGGACAATAATACTCAAGCCCCAATCCTGGGGGACCTTTCTGGTGACATTAATCAGAGTGAAGTAATTTGCTAATAAGGGAACCCACCAAGTCGGACAAGATTGCAAGACGTCTGCAACAAAAAAATCGTGTCCGGGAGATTTATTCCGCTTTAGTGACTTAATAGCCTCCAGCACTTCTGCTTCCCCTACACAGGGATCAAAAACTAGGGTATCTGATAGTTGCATAGTTCTAACAAACACTGCCAATTCAACATCATCATTTCCTCCCTCTTGGTCAGAGTGCCCCAGAGAAGGCTACGCACATTTTTTTGCCAACTAATACTGTCATCTTACCAGATCTGGGGCGTAACTCATGATTAATGAGTCCAAAAGTAGCTGGAGTCCTTTAAAGATACCGCGGTTCTAAGTTTAGCCCAAAGCCAACACACAGAGTTAACTTTTTTGTTCTTAATCATCACTTTGTATTTGCATCTTGCTTCGAGAAATCGATACCTAGTGAATTCAGTATTTTCCTTCTGCCATACGGTCTTAGCACTAGCTAGATGGCGCTTAGCTTCCTTACATTCTTTATCAAACCAATTACTAGCCTGCCAATTTGTGCACTTCGCCGTACGGGAAAGAATACTATCACCTAGTCAAGATATTAACAGATGGTAATATCTGTTTAGCTGATCAATTTCCCCCTTTGGCCATTATCATACTTTCATTAATCTTACTGAACACCCATCCCCATAACATATCCAGAACCTCAGCCAGAAGAGAACCAGTCTGTCACGGGTTGGAGGGTCCGCACCCCCACTTTACCAGGTTTGAGTGACTCCGTTTCCCTCGCTTGCAGCCCACTTGAATCAGTTTTTCTCTCTAGCCAATTCAATCCTGCAGCAGGGACAACCCCTTTATCACCCAAGGGCCCGATCCTTCCCGTTTACAGACTCTTTCTCTCTGGGGTTCCGAGAGCTTGTAAGCTCAAGTTGCTCACTTGTGTTTCCAATGTTAGACACAGACTCTTCTTCATAAAGATAAGAAGTTAGTTTATTGATTACATAAGCAAGATTGTTGATACAGAGTGGTAACTAGAAATCAAAGGTAAATATAACGCATTCCTAGTCTATACTGGTTGAGTTCCTAGATTAGACCCTTACCCTACAAAGGTCCATAAGAATCAGTGCATACACAGCCAGTTTGGTGATTTTGGCCGGGCTCCAGTTCTTAAGGTTAGAAATCAAAGTCCTGGTCTCAGTGCATGTCTCCCAGCCTTGCTAGCTGGCAGGATCCAGGATGGAGAGGAGATTGCTCAAGATGGCTCTGGCCAAGAGGTAGTAAAGATGGCTTAATGGCCCTGGCTTAAATAACAATTCCGAGTCTTTTGTTTCTCCTTCCTGCTTTGGAGCCTGTGTGTTTATTCACGTAGGCAACCCAGGCAAACAGGAAGAAACCCATTTGCGTGCAAATGAAGCTTTCTGGCTAGGCTTGCCAAATACACACTCTTTAAATTGGCTACACTTCTTGGAGTTTCCCGACTGTCAGATAACAGTACATAATTACATGAACTGAGCGGTCAGTTCCCAACATTACATTCATGTTTGACCTCCAGCTTTACTAGGCTTGTAGCCTACACGTTGGCCAGTCTCACACATGTGGCCCTATGTTCCTTCATGACAGCCCCCCCCCGTAAGAACGCATGTGGAGCGGACACGGCAGAGTCCCGTAACATGCTTAAACTCGCCTTCCCCTCCTGCAGTATCCTCTAGATAGGCTTTTATTATCTCTGGCAAGGAATCAGGTTCCTTATTTTTGGAGCTCTCAGTCACATTGGAAACAGCAGGAACCAAGCATCTAATGGCAGTATTCAATTGAGAATCCTGATTACCTCCCCTTGGTTTTTGTTCTTGATTGAACTTGCTCTATAGTGATCTCCATATCCTCATCCAGTCCCTTACTCAGTCGGGGGCTGGAAGGAGAGTTATACCCCAGTTTTGGATTCAGCACATTTGACTTATCAGAGGGTATATGCGGCAACAACAAATCCTTCTCCTCAGATACATCCCCTCTAGAATCCTTATAAGAACAGGCTCTATCTATAGAAACACCACATGACTTTAAATTTTTCCTTACCAAAAATAACCTTTTAACTAAACGGGCAGAACCCAAAAAGACTAACACAAACACTACTTCTGCCATGACTTAAATGCTCAATTTTCCACACATCTATTATTTCAGGCTTAATCCCCAAAAAGTATGATAGGTTATTAGAAGCCTCATCCACAGAATTCCAGCATGGTAGGAGCCCAGAATTCATCAACCTAGCCTTCACCCAAATTGCAGTTTCCTCAATCTGCCACAGGCGCAATGGAGTATTAACCATCGATCTTCCATTAATAATCTTATACTTGCTAAATGTTCGTTTTTCAAATTCACTCATCTGCTGGGCCAAACGATAGGTTTGACCCCATACCCATGGAGTTATCAGCTGCCATGGGTATACTATTAGATTGCAGATGATCAAGTTTGATTAATAGGTCCCCTTAGCTGGGATTTCACCGCAACAAGGGAGCTTCCTATATCCGCAATATTTCTAAACAAGAGAGCCACTGTTTTGGATATTAGGAGATGTGTACTTTCACATCCTCCCCTGTAAAAGGACCAAAATGACCGCAAGGGAGAGCCTCTCCTCTCTCCACAACCTCAGGTCTACTTGTGCTACAATCACGGTCAGTATCTGCTTTAATCAAGTTCTGCGCAGGGTCACAGATCTCATTACCCATTTCCCCCAGAGGCTAGAAGAAGTTTGATAACTCCACCCACCCCACAGTTTCCCCACAAAGATCATCAGTTTTTGGGAACTTTTGCCTGGGGGATCCTACAGGAGCGTGAGAGCTGAAAGGTCTCTGTCTTTTCTTCTCCATATTTGTATTGATGGGAGTTTTCCAACAGACAGTATTCCCCGGCCACTCATGGCCAGTGCCTAAGGCTGCGCGCAGCCCTTCGGCGCGACGCCCATGCGCGCGCAGCCCTTCGGCGCGACGCCCATGCGCGCGCAGCCCTTCGGCGCGACGCCCATGCGCGCGCAGCCCTTCGGCGCGACCATGTGCACGTAAAATCCCAAGCAGCTACAAATACACAGATGTCCCCGGGTTCAGTCTAATAGCCGGCACACAGACCAGCGTCCCCGCCACCAGCAGCCCAGCTCGCTCTCCCTCCGGCTATCAATGGGTCAGAAGTAGCTCTCTAGGCCAGATCATTTAGCCCAGTAGAGATCTGCACGCTAACATGATTAGATGTTGAAGTCCCTAGGCTCCTTCCCTCAGGGGCATAATTTAACTCATCATCATTGGGATTTTTATATTCCTGCCCATTGTTTGGGCTTACCTTATCTGCTCGCGTTGTTAGGGAATCGTTTCTTGGATTGGGGATAGAAAGGCAAGGCGTTGTAGTATTGCCTTGAGTGTCCAAGCTTCTCCCCTGTGTATTTTCATCAATAAATACACCCCTTGTCATAAGGAATTTTCTGGCCTTAAAAGAATTTTAATACTAGGTCAGAGCCAGGAAATTTGATCTCAGTATGTTGAATTTGATTTACCCTGGCAATATGTCTATCTGCATCCCTCAGTTTTAACATTAAGAAGCTGCAATATATTCTTCTTGACACAACAGATATTAGACCAATTAGGAAGAACACTGTTAGGGAAAGGATACATCCTTAAATTGATGGCTTTATCGCCAACTATTTTAGCTTTTCTTGGGGGCCTAAGATGGCCTCTCAGTAATAAATTTCTATTAGATGGCCTCTTATCTGCTAAATTGTACTCCCTCCTGTTTGATTTCTCTCTCAAGCTGATGCGATCTTGTAATATACATGGATCATCCTTTTTTTGCTGGTCCAATTTACCAGCTATTTCGTTCAATAGCTGTAGGACTACATCCAATGATGAACCCATTTCAGAAATATTCATAAACACGAGGGTGACAGTTTTCCCAAATAAGTGTGCATTGCGACTTCAATATCTTCCCAATATCTTCCCGATATAAAATGTTTTAGATGAACATGACATTTCCTCTTCCAGTCTATGGTAAAATGCCTCAGAGGAGGGCAAAGGAGCCGTCACATCTGAGATCTTCCTACATGGCGGGAACTGATCAACTAGAGCTCCAGCTGCCCCACTGCCGTCCTCCACCTCCAAACAGGCATATCTGTTTGTAGTACGGGGAATAAAGTCATTCATTGGCGAGAGGCAAGTTGCTAGGGGTCAGAGATTGGGTAATCTTAGGCAGCTTGGTTCGGGGTGAATCTGGTGATAGCAAAGACGAGTCAGCCTGTCCGGCTCTCTTTTTGTCAGTCATAATAAAAAAAAATTTTAAAAAAACAACAAACCAAGAACAGCAAGACAATAATCCAGATACAGTTACCACGTAGTTGCAGGCAATCCTGCTAAGAGATCCGTCTTTGTCCTTCCAGGCCTTCTCAAAAGCCTCGACACGGGCAGAAGGGATCCCAGCAAGCGTTCACTGCCCAGTGATCGCTTCCCTGGCTCCAGCTCCTTCGACTACTCCCTGAGGCAGCTCAAGACGGCAGGACTCTCACGCCACGGACACTCTGGTCACGGAACGGCCACAGAACAGCCAGTGTCTTTTGGCGTCGTCCCTCGGCCTTCAGGCTCTGGCAGCTCCCCAATACACCTGATTCTCCCAGCGTCTGCGCAGACCCAGGTCATTGGCTTACTGGTCCAGGGGGTTTGGAAGCCCAAGGCTCATCTCTCTGGGCGTGGCAGCTTCTCTCTGGCTTCGTCTGCTCTGGGGGCCTGTTCTCAAGCACGTACTCAAAAAGAGTTCAAGAACAGACGACTATTCCGGAGGGAGTAATAAGAAGCAGGCAAAGCCTCTGGTCAGACCGGCCAGACTGAGGTCAATCTCCCTTCTGGGCCCCACTCCACCAACACAGACCGTTCCAGACAGCTGCTACACTTTCCTTAGGGTTCCACAAAAATTTCGCTTTGGCGTTACCAGTTTAGCCTCCCAAGAAGAGAGCTCCCAGTCCCTCACCCTCTACAAGGGCCAGAGACTGCCAAGGGCAGAGCCCTGAACCGCCCCCAAACGGCCCGCGCCCTTTGGTTGTCACCCTTCGGGCTCCGCCCTTGGCAGTCTCTGCCCCTTATAGAGGGGAGGGAGGAGGTTTTTACCTGGGAAGGAGAATACACAGGTGGGCCCAATGAACATTAACACCACACAGCCCCACAGAAGCAGCCAGCAGATCCTAGCCCTTGGCAGTCTCTGGCCCCTCCCTTAGTGAAAGGCTTTTATTTAAGACACGTGTATGAGACGTTTAAGGCAAAGCGTACGGGGGTAGAGTGCTGCAGCATTCATGCAGCTGAACAGGTTACACAACAGGTGTATAGGGCTCATCACCAAGGAAGGCTACTTTGACGTTCAATGAAGGTAGTAAGCAACACCAGGGCAAAGATCAGCCTGCTGCCAATAAACAAGAGGAGGAATTACCAGTGTCTGTTGTCGTAAGAACACAAAAAGTGCCAGACTGGGCTGAGGCCAGGATTCTGAGAGCGGCCACTCTCAGTTGCTTCCAAGAGGTACATTCCCTACTGTTCACTCCTAGCTCCCGAAAATCAGAGGCCAAGACCCCAACCTACTTAACTAAGAGCCATTTATGGACCTAACCTCAAAGAACTTATCCAGTCCTTTTTTAAACCCAGCTGTGGCCGTAACCACATCCACTAGCAATGAGTTCATATCATGTCATATTAGAAACAGCATTAAAGTTAGCCCTGGTCAGTAGCAGACAACCTGCCCACCCTTTAACTGGAAAGAGTCTCCTTTAACTGAGTTTGCCTGTAGTGTTTTCAGACTTTCAGCATGCTCAGGGAGCAGCAGGCCAAGAGGTTACTTCTCCCACTAGGTTCTGCCTGGAGTGCTGGCTGTGGGAGGCTTCTTTAGAAAAGCTATATTGTCTGGCATGGCGGTGCTGTAGGGTCACAGACATGTCATGGTAAAGGGCTCCAAGAAGCCAGAAATGAAGATAGGAGACAGGCCAGGCTCTCCTAGGCTAAGTTTCCAGGAGTGATTAGTGATTCTGGATGGCCAATGTGAGACACCTTAAAAGGGGCTTGATTTTCAAAGGGTTGTGACTTGCAGGGTACAACAACCAGGAGTGGCCCCTGTTGGAGACATTGCTCAGTTATTTGCCAACTACCCTTTCCATTAGCTGCGTCATGCCGGGCCCCCTGAAAACGAGGCCCTCCCACCCATGTTGCAGCACGTCTGACCAATGGGAAGATGCTTTTACTCAGTACAAGTTACAGCACAATACTAGATATATCTCTTCTGGAAAGCGGTTATTCTGTTAAAAAAAAAAAAAAGCTACTAAGTTTTCTCAAAGAGCCTGCTCTTGACATTTCACTGACTGACAGACAGAATGTGTGTTTCAGGGGCTGTAGTAACCTCATAGAGCTTGGATGCAATTAGCCTTTCCCCGGTACTGTTGGTGCCCTCCATCACCACAACCTGGGGGAAAAAACAAAAACCCATGACTCAAAAGGCAGAACTGGCTGGTTAGACTCTAGAAACAACAGACGCTTTCCCAAGACTGTCCCCCTCGCATCAAGCGCTTGCAGAGAAGCAGCCACAGATTGTGTATCAGGTGCTGTGCTGGTGGGGTCTGTGCGCATGCTCAGGATCTAACTGATCGCCATATTTGGGGTTGGGAAGGCGGGCGGGGTGGGGGGTTTGCCTTCCCTTGCAGCATGGGTGCGGCTCACCTGCTTGGGACATCTGGATCCTTCTTTTTCTAAAATTATTTCCTGTTATTTCAGGCATGGGTGGGCTCTGGTTGGTCCCAGTCTCTACTTCTAGCTAGTGGTGGGATTTCTTTGTGCAGATGACTGGGGCGTGGCAGGCCCTGCAGTGGGGCAGGGGATGGACTAGATGACGCATGAGGTCCCTCCAGCCTTGTAACTATGACCTCCCCCTTTTGCAGATGGAAAAATGGAGGCACAGAGACTGACTCAAAGTGACCTTTAAATGCCTTTTGGAGGTCCAGCCTCGGTCACGCGGCTGGAGTGGAAAGGCAGAACACAGGCCTCTTAAGCACTAGCCCGATCAGAGGAAGGAAACTTGTGTGACAAAGCCTGTTGTGCTCTGCCCACTCCCCCCCCCCACCCCCCTCCCCCCCAACATGTTCCCCGCTAGCGTCTCACCTGTCCTGGGAAGAGAGAGTATTCCTTCAGTTCGGCTAGGTCGACAGGAACCTGCCCTCCAGCAGAATGCTCCCGATCCCCTTCCAAAATGACTGATTTGGCATTCAGCTTGCCGTTGCTGTCACAGCCAATCTGCCCTAGAACGGTGATGGGCGCCTACAGAACAGCAAGTGGAAGAGGGAATCATTACTCTCAACACTATTGATTTCTATAGCGCTGTCAGGCGTACACAGCGCTTTCCAGTCACAGATTTTTGAGACCGGTCCCTGTACAGCGGGCGTACAATCTAAGGTGGGCGAGGGGAACTCAGGGAGAGAGAGGACGCACACATTTCCACTTTACAGATGGGGAACAGAGGCCGAGGGGTTGTGACTTGCCGAAGGCCACCCAGTGAGTTCACGGCTAGGGCAGGATTCGAACCCTGGCTTCCCAGGACCAAGTCTAGTACCTTATCCACTGCCCCACACTGGCTACTCTTGGCACAGAAAGCCTCACCCACAGGATTATTATTCTATACTCAAGAAACCTTCTGTTTAAGAGAGAAGTTAAGACCCTTATAAATTCAATCATGCTTCAAAAAGCATGGAAATTGGAAGTTAAGGCTCCCACTTTACGTGATTTACATGGCATGGAAGTTATTGTGCTCACTTATAACTCAGGCTCCATGCACCCACACATTGCCTCTCTCTCTCAGCCCCAGTCTTCTTCCTCTGCGCAGTGCTAGATAAATGTTTAATAAGAATGTAAAGTTGGGTACCTATTGAAATTAATAAAATGGAATGCCCATTGGAAGGAATGGAAGCAACAGCAATGGCAATTTGGAAATAAATCCTATTGTCATTCACAGATTCCATGAAGTGTCTATAAAAGAACACAACAAAGCTCTGTCTTTGGAAGGGTGGGAGAGAGAGGGGATATGGCATAAAGAGGAAAGCACCAGGGAGAGAGTGTTGAATGGGTGGAATGACAGGAAGGAACAGGGTTAGGGTGCAGCAGCAAACAAAACCTAGGTGGAATGACAGACGGAACGCCATGACAAACAGGTAGAATGACAAAGTCCTGAGTGAAATAGGTAATTCAGAAGAGTGATCGGATCCCATGGGGAGCACTCCTGTCATTCCATCCAGTTCGCATACCTGCCTCCCTTTCGTTCAACTCCCTGTTGCCTCCCCCACCGTTATTCCACCTCCTCTCTGAGTTTTTTTTGGTCGTTTCAAACACACACCCTTATTCGTGTTCCCTATCAGAGATACAGCTCATTGGATTTCCTAGGACTCTTGGGTTCTCTGGGAGGGCAGTGGGGGCTAGTGGGCTAGATTGGGGGGGGCTGGGAGCCAAGACTCCTGGGTTCTCTGGGAGGGCAGTGGGGGCTAGTGGGTTAGAGCAGGGGGGGGCTGGGAGCCAGGACTCTGCTGTCCCATTCTCCCCAACCCAAATGAAAGGATATAAAGGAGGGGGTGACCCCTCTCCTGTCCTCAGCTTCAGTGTTGCCCCCAGCCTGAAGAGGAAGAGGATTGGGGCTGAAAGACCAAGGCAAAGTGTGGGCGCATGGAGCCTAAGTTGTAAAAGCAATCACAATACGCGAGACTCTACAATGTCTTTACTGCTTACATGGCATGGAAGCGAAGGCGGAAGGCTTAACTTACGATTTTCAAGGTTTTTGGAGCATGACTGAATTTATAAAGGGCTTTAACTTCTCTCAAACTAAAGGTTTTTTGAGAACAGAATTTCCTCCCTTTCGAAAATACAATGCACGAAACTCCCCCTGCTGGCACACCACCATGATTTCACTGTTCTAGTGCTAATTGCCTCCCGGTGTTCTGAAATGCAGTTGCCTCTGGCATGGGGGCGGCCATATATACTAGAATCCCTCACCATGGGGTGAAACGCAGCTGCCTCTGGGGTGGTGGTGGAAAAGCAATGTATACTGGAATCCCTCACCGTGCACTGAAAAGCAGCTGCCTCTGGGGTGGGAGTGGCTGTATATAAGGGAATCCCTCACCATCGACTGGAATGGAATCACAATTCTACTATTTTCAAAAATCCTAAAATCAGCAGACAGTCAAATCTCAGGTGCGCCCCCCAGCTCCCCCCCCAGCTCCGCAGACCCCTTCACTCTAAGTGACCCCCCCCACCTCCCCAACACCCCTCCCTTCCCACAATTTAGACCTCCCATCCTCCACTGCCCGCGATTTAAACTGCCTGTCTGGCCCCAGCACTCCTCCCCGCCCATGATTTAAACCCTCCGCCTGGTCCCAGCACCCTTCCCCACCTGCAATTTAAACTCCCAGCATCCCTCCCCACCCACAATTTAAACCCCAGCGTGATCCCAGCCGCCCACCTGGTCCCAGTCCCCTAACCGGGATGTGCGGTGGGGAAAGATCTGAAGGGGAAGAGTAGCAAGAAGCACTTTAACGGTGCATGCATGACGTTACTAACACTCCATTGACTAATGCAGGAAATTCAAAACCTTATCACTTTAAAACTACCAGATGGATTTTGAAAAATAAAAGGCATGCACCAGAAGGCACCCTTGAATTTCCTACCACCACTATACCTCACAAAATTTTTCTTAAAACGACACTTTCAAGCAAATACAAAGAGCATCTGAAATGCACAGAAAAAACAATTTTAACGCTGATTTTCAAACTGCTGTAATTTTGTTTTTCATCCAATTTTTTTGACATTTGGACAGATTGTACCCCTCCCCCAAGCAATCCTCTTTGCCCATTTTCAGATGAATAGGATATATGGTGCCAATTTTATAAGCAATAGAATATTTGCGTGTTCAAGTGCAGTATGCAAGTGGATCTTAACAACAGAGCTGATTGTGCAGCTCTATAGTTTAATTTTATATAGCACCAGCCGTGTACTTGGCACTGTACAATCCTAATTAGAGAGAGCTCCCTACGCCAAAGGGGCTTAAAATCTAAGAACACATATATACAGCTGCACTTTCAAAAACCCTGAGAAAGTCCTGCAGATTGATCTGGCCTTAAAAACTAAGCCAAACATGGAGATACAGTGGAGTCTGCTTAAGTTGAATTTCTTAGGCCACAATAAAAAAACAACAACAAAGAACGGCTTATCAGAAATTTTCAAGCAGATTGGCACACAGCCGTGCCATTGTCTGCTAAAACCGTCAGCTTGTGTGGAATGCTGCAGACAGAGGAACTGGGGCTCAGACAGTGAGATTCAGCCCCAGATTCTTCTGTCGGTAACCCGCCCCACAAGCTCGTAGTCTTAACTGTCAGCGCACAGGGTTGTGTGTCCATAAACTCACAACCCTGCCACACAGAGTTCAGATGGTGAACGGAGAAATGTGGGGCTCAGGAAGTGAGATTCCTGTCAGCACTGCACCCCAGAAACCCAACATCTTAGCTGTCAGTGTCCACTGACACACACAGCTCTGCCATGCTCACCAAAGACCTTGTCCAGCCACAGTTTTCTTCAAGGTAGCCAGAATTTTCTACATGAACGTATAAGAGATCCATTTTACAGTGCACTTATCATATTGACCTCTGGCTGGAGAAAGAAATTCAAGCTAATTTGAACTCACTTAACACAAAGTTTTGTTTATCAGCTCTGGTCTGATGCTCCAGCTGAGCCTGCACAGCATTCCCCCTGCAAGGACCTCTACTGTTGGCCAATGCACAGGCAGGTGGGGAAGGGGAAATAGAACTAAGCCGTTGACGTGAATGACCATAAACAACATTCTCATCTACTTTGCAAGCCAAATCCCTTACTGTCATTGGTCACCTTGGCACAAGGAGAAGATACAAACTGGCAGCTGAAACCCTGTAGGATGGGACATCTAGACCTGGGAAGAGAATGATCCTGCCCAGGCACCAGCCCCAAGAGACTGACCGCCTGACCAGGTCCACCGGCAAACTTATGGGGCAGAAGACTCTCCCCGCTCCCTTCCCAGGTCACGGTGCTTGAAAAAGGGGCAGGGCAAAGCTCATTATTCCTAGACTCCATACGTTTGCTGGAGAGGTTGGGATGCTCCAGGTGTTTGCTCACAACTGACATCTTGGCCACTCCTACTTCCAGACCATCTCACTGACTGAGTTATCCAGGTCTCCTGTTGCTCCCACCCTGGGCAGCTTCTACAATAGCTCTGTCCCCTTGGACAGCTCCGACATACTGGAGGCTTCCAGGCTCTTGGATCTCCCGTGCACAAGAGCCAAGGTCTACGTAATCCTAGTATATATGGAACATCTGAAGGGATTTAATACATTTAGAAGGGGCACACACCCCAATAACGTCAGGGTATAAGCCAGTTCCTATTGACTTGTCTAGATTGACAGTTAACTCACAACGATCAACACGTTTAGCGAGTCTCTAGTCCAGCCTTTTTGAGCATGTTAACCAACTTCAGTTATTCGCTTCCGTCTAAAATCCCTGAATGGCAGAGGTCAGCAACTATCCCCCTATAGGTGGAGTACAGGTTTAATGGCACAGATGCAACACACACATCATTTTTAATAGAGTAACTTTACAGTTGTCCCATTTTGATGTTCCCTGCACCATATCAGGTGCTTGTCACTGCCAGAGAGAGACCCAAAGCTAGTCAGGCCATAGGTCTAGTCCATTCTAGACAGCCATATGTTCATATAAGTCCTCGTGTGACTAAAGCAGCCAAACGCGACTATGGCATGGACCAACAATCTCAACGGCACAACCTTTAGCATGTTCTGCGATGAAAACCACTGCCAGTAACGCCTGCGCAGCGACAGACCATGGAGGATACAAACGACTCACAAGAGCACACTTACGGAAAGCCCTGGAGATGGCGGTTACCTGTGCAGGGATGGTCAGGGGATTGAACTCTTCAATTTTGTAGTGTTTCTTCAATGCTTCGCCAAGTTCCTCAATCTTATAGGTCAGCACTAAAATCATAGGAAACAGAAAGGTGTTTGATGTTTCCACAAAGACAATGGAAGGCTATAAGCCAGGCAACCTGGTATCCTCACCCTCAAGTTATAAAGACTGCGACATTTTCTGGGATAGAGACAAAGTCTTAAGATGATCTCTTTTATTGGTCCCAGCTTCTATCGGAGAGCGTTTGCAAGAGTCCAATAAAAGATCATCTGAACTACTGTGTCTCCACCTCTTACATTTGGGACCAAAACACGAAACACATTTTCTCTCAATAAGTGTGATCACGCCTTCTGCGGGCTCTCGCCCCCCCCATCCTCCAGTGGACAGCAACACAGCATCCTCTCGCAAACCAGGAGAAGGATGGCAAGAAGAGCTCTGCCCCACCAGAAAGGCAACAGCAGTGTCTATGGATGGGGCTTTTCCAAGGTCAGCCGAAAGCTAAATTTAACTGTACGTAAGAATTCCTGGCTCACTCGTCTGACCACGTTGAGCAGATGGAAAACTGGCAAAACTGATTTGCCCCTCGTAATGCAAAAAAACAGGGAAACGGCAACAAAAAAATATTAATTAAAACCTGGTAATAGAAACCTTCAGCCGCGCCCCATTTTCTCAGCAATTAATTAGCTCGTGCAGCGTCCTGACGCAGGGCAATACTGAATCACAGAGGTCATCTACTCCAACCCCTGCTTGGATTCAGATTGACTAGTCCCAACATTCCCAACTGACGGCAGTGCAGCCTCTTCTTGAAAACCTCCCGAGATGGACAGCCTACAATCTCCTTGGGCAGCTTGTTGCACCGCTCCAGGAATCACTTTCTGACATTTAACCAAAAACTGGAGCCCATTATTTCTAGCCCTGCCCTCAGTCACTATGAAGAACAGTTCCTTGCCATTTTCTTGGCGGTATCATGACGGCCATCATGTCTCCCCTTAAGTCTTCCCTTCGCTCGGCTAAACATACCCAGCTCCTTCAACCTTTCCTCGTAAGGCTGCCCATTCCAGACCCGTGATCATCTCGGTCGTCCTCCTCTGAACCCACTTCAATTTGTCAATGTCCTTTTCTAAAATGAGATGCCCAAAACCGGACACAGTACTCCCAGGTGAGATCTGAACAGGGCCCAAGGGAGTGGAATTATTATTTCTGCCGACTTGGAAACAAGGTTTCTGTTCATACAGCCCTAAAAATCGCATTAGCCTTTTTTGCGGCCACATCCTATTGCTGATGCATGGTCAAATTGTGATCAACCGTAATGGAAATAAAGAGTTCAGAACGAGACAATGTTTATACAGATAACGGTTACACATAACAGACCATTCCTGGGGCATTGCCTTGAGTATGGGTTTGTCCCTTTTTAGAAAAGTTCTTAATCCCAGCACTAACAGCTGATTGACAGCAGCTGGGAGTAGTGGAAAAAGCTGCAGGGTGGAAGGGCTATAAAAGGCCAAGCCTGAAGCGCCGTAGATCACCCGAGGCTGGAAGAATCAGCCAGGGAGCTCGTCTCTCGGATTCTGGAGGGGTAGTGCCCTGTAGACCAACAACAAAAGGGTGAAGGGACAAGTGGTTCATCATGCAGCCGAGTGTGGTTCAGCAGGGTCCTGAGGCTGCAACTACTTATGGTGATACTAAGAGTTACATTAAATGGGACTGGAGAGGAGGAAAGGGACCATCCCAACCTCTCCGAAGGCCCAACGTCAGGACTTTGGCATATCCCACAGAAGCACCTGGCCACCGGGCTTCTTCTCTCTCCCATCGCACTCTGGCGTAAGTCTGCATGCCAGTTCCCATTACGAGAAGGAAACCCACACTCTTCCTTTCCAACAAGTGACTGGGCCAAGTCATTGCGGGTGGGGAGTTGAAGCTCCCCAAGGTGTTCGCAGGGAGTACTGAAGGGCAGCGTGAGTTAGTCTGTTCATCAAAATAATAAGCTTTCTTGAGGAAAGGGTCTCTGGCTCCTCTAGCTCAGGGGTGCAGAACCTCTTCCCTTCAAGGGGCCACTTTGAAAATTAGTACAAGCTCCAAGGAACGCATGGATGTTGCAGACAGGGGGGCTTAGGAAGTGCGCTCAGGAAGAGGGGAGTCGAGATCATGGATCTTTGCCATGGATCCGTCCCCTATCCATGTGTGCACGCCCTCATCTCTGCCCGCTCACCCTGGGCTCAGTATTTCAGTGCTTGGGAGTAGGAGCTGGATCCTGGGTGCCAGCTCCAGGAATTGGAAAAGGGACAAATAAATATGAACTACAGGCCACTTTTGAGGTTCCCCTCCCCTGCTCTGACCAGTAGAGACATTAAGAGCCTGCTTTACCAAAAGCAACTGCAGGGACTTCCATATAAAGGCGGATTGCTTGGTAGCTTTAGTTACCTTCCCGGATGTCAATGAGCTTTTGGAACATGAATTTGTAGCTCTCGGTAAGAGTCTCTTCTGCCGGAGTGAAGATGCTCACGCTGGAGCTCCTGCCTCTGTTCCCACTCCAGGAGGTGCCCTGAACAGAGCCAAAGGAAGTGACGACCTCACCTCGGTTGCTGCGGGAGCTGTATTTCTGTGATGAAGCAGCACTGAGCGGGAACAAAAATAGAGCGACTTGATCTCATTGCATTCCCAGCTGGCATTCCCAGCCTTCTGTGGCTTGGCAATAAAGCCACATCCCAGCTCTTTTAACACCTCCCATCATCCTGAGGAATGGGCCCTTCACTAGGATGGAACAGTCATTTGGCTCTGTACACTGGCGCTCACTGGATTAGACAAGGAGCTAGCCAACAAACTGCAAGAGAATCTTAGGGAAACAGTGTAATGAGCCCAGGAGAAAAACCAGATGGGGGAAATCGCTCAGAAAAAACACAGCAAGATCTTGAATGACTCCAAGAGGTCAAGGCACTGGCTAGCTGCTCTTCTTTCTCAGAGGGCACAGAGATGAAGGAGATTAGGAGAAGCATGCTGCTGCCGGGAAAGGAGCTGGCTCTCAGTAGCAAACCTGGACCACAAGGGCCATGGGAGGCTCCTCCACTGCGCTCAGCAGGCACTAGAAAGGGGAAATTCAGTCTCATATTTCAGAACATCTAAAACTAAAGTTCCTAGATTCAGCCACATACACATGCCATATTTAAAGTAACGTTAGTAAATGAAGGCTGCTAACAGCTCAGGATACCTGGGAGAGAAGCTGTTTGGAGAGAAAAGCAGGTGGGGGCTGAGGTTCGGAAGAACTCGTTTTGAGCGTGGGTTCTCTGGTGTAGTTATGCCCCGTTTCTGAGAGCCCTACAATACAAAACATTGAACAAGGTGGTCAATTTTCTCGTAGATAAATAGACCATTTCAGAATCCACTTATTTTCTAATCATTTTACCATTCCTTCCCAATTGTCCATGACTGAGAAACACATTCATGGCTTGATTCTCCACTGCAAATCACACTGGGTATGAAAGTATACACTATACAAACAACAAATCAACAAACTGTTTCAATCCTAGCAACACCTCCTTTAATTAGCCACAGAAGTGTAAAGCAGATTAGTTCTATAAATGCAAAACAGAAGAGCGGAGTAGGCAGATTAGTCATACAAATGTAAAGCGAGGTAATGAAGTACACGTGAACAAATGCTTCAATGAGCTATCAATTGAGTCCAATAGTAAATAATAAACCTGACGTCTTGCTATCACAGTAGCTTCCTTCAGGGGTGATTCATAAACTTCTAATCTGCTTTACACTTCTGTGGCTAATTAAAGGAGGTGTTGCTAAGATTGAAACAGTTGTTGATTCTTCACTGGCCTGAGCCTTGGATCATCCTTTACTCCAGTGCATTTCACGGACAAAAGGGTGTAGACTGCAACCAAATCAGAATGACCGTTTCTGCACCAGCTTTATACAAGCACAAGGCAATTAGGGCAAATTGGTCTGTATGCCCTAATCCTGAGATTTCCTCAGGAGACATACGACCAATCTTGCAGAGGCATTTGCCCAAGTGGAGCCCTGCACTTGCTCAAAGCCATAGCAAAGTTGAAAGAAGTGTGCATCTAGGAAGTCAAACTAACATTTCTTTTAGCTTGGTTCAGGTTTCAATTCCAATTCAAATCTCACCACACACACAGTACTTTGGTTACTGGTTTGAACCAGTTTTAAAGATCAAAATTTCTTGCACCAATATGGTAGAAGTAAATTCTAAGTAGAGACACTATTTTTTATTAATAACTATTTATTTTAACTTTTTATTTATACAGGTAAAGTTTTTTCTACATCAACTTTACACAAGCTTCCTACTGTTTGTGTTTTGTCCAATGAACGTTGTTTTTTCTAACAAACTAGAACAACATTTGCTATCTAATGCAGCCCTGGGTCCTTTGAGTTGGTAGCGGACACTCAACTTTGGATCTCTGTCTGACCCAGGTCCCCCCTGACACTTACTCCTTACATGCAGCCTAGCAAACTGTCATACCAATTTATCAGCCCTGCCACAAAAATCTATTCCCTTCACAAGGCTGATGAAAAACATTTTTTAAGCACCCAATTAAAAAAAACAAAAACATCAACTCCCCCCCACCCCCCCAATGAGTAGGAGGGCAGTATTGCTTTCAATACAGAGTAACCTATTGAAACATGCCCCAAGCCTTCCACCAGTTTCCACCACCTCACAGACTCACAGCAAGACAGCTCTCTTTGTGCAGAATTCTGTAAGCTGCAATTATACACTTACTTTTGATGGTGTTGCATAGGCGTCTAAGAGATTCTCCTCCTCCTCTTCCACATCAATACTAAAAATATTAGTCATGGAAAAGAACACAGTAGAATCAACTGAAACCCACAAAAGGCCCGAGCATCCCCTGCCCTGACGCTGGCAAAGTCATATGTTCTGTACAGCGCCAGGTCCCACGACTGGTGCTATGCGAATGTTTATAATAATAATAATACCATTCCATTGTACCACTGGTACAATGCTACCATAGCCTTTTGTACCGGAGAAAGTAACTATGCATAAGGCGCAGGAAAATAGAGAAGGCCTAATCAAGTATCAAAAATAAATCAATCAATCACAAAGTGTTAAATTATCTGTATAGCACAGAGCCTTTAGAACAAAAAGTCAGGAAATTCTCTTGAAGCACTGAAGAATTAGACACACCAAACCGGTCTTGAGCTGCATGTGAGTTTGGCAAACTACAGTTTCTGGAACAACTTAACTGTTTTGGCCAAAAAACACTGCAAAAAGAGAATGCATTTCCTAACCTTAAAAGTCATTTTCCACACTCTTATGCATGTAGCATCTTCCACATTATCTTCTTATGAACTAGCACAATGAAGCCCTAAGCCTGACTAGGATCTCAGACTCTTTATGTCCACAAAGCAGGTTCTCTGTGTTTCAGAATAGCAGTTCCCACAATGTGGTCCACGAGGCTATGCTAAGCCCAGTCTTCAACTAGTCGGTGGGCACAGTCATGTCAACCACAAGGTGGGCTTTGGTACCTGCCTGTGTTACAGCATTCTCTAAGGATGGCCCTAAAAGCATATGCTGCCTAGCACTGGCAGGAACGGAGAACTCCCGTGTGGTGCTGCTGCAGCAGCCCAGTGAGCACACGCCAGGCCACAGCCATCTCTGGCCGCTGCACGGTGGGCCACAAGAAATGTTTTAGGGTTGACCGTGATCTTGTGGGCCAGTAATTTGGGAACTGCTGTCTCAGAGAAGATCAGAATCACTGATGTTCTGCGAGCAAAGTATTTTAGTGTCAACTAGACAACATTAATAAAGTGAGATACACAACTCTGAAAATGACATTCTAGCACAACAGATGAATGCAGAGCGAAAACCCTGCTAAGAGCAGAGGAATGGCTGGCATAGATTCCACTCTAACAAGACTCTTATGGATTCTAACACTTCCGATGTAAGCACTTGTACTATCCATTTTTGGAGGATACAGTTCTTGAATGGAGGTGATATCCTTGATTCCAGGGTACTGGTTGTCCTTTTTCCGATAGGACTTCGTAGCTCTTTTTTTGTTTAGTATCTGAAACAACATAAAGTAATCAAACCTGGACACCGAGGCTCATTTACGCTGCACTTTGCATTTTCAGAAATAGCCAGTTAACCTTTACCACATCCCACTGCAATAACCATAATTCACAGATGGAAAACTGAGTCACAAAGAGACTCCGTCTCAGAGCCTGAATTGACATTCGGGACTATGCTTTGGCATCTATACTCCACTAGAAGGTCTGCATAATTCAGACTGCAGTATCAGAAGCCACAAAGCAGTTATCTATCTAATTTTAAAGGGGGCAAGAAGCCAAAAGAATTTTAATTCTCCATTAACCCTCATGCAGTAGCATGGGGGATTTACCTACCCCGTGTGCACATTTTTTGCAATAACTTTGAAATTTGTGGACCCTTGACTTTGTCCTTTTAGAACATTGTAACACGCACTCCTGGGTACAACATTCCAAAAGGACAATCATCTGCCATTAACCGTTTGGTTTCTGTGTGCAAAATACCCACCCTGGGTACCTTTGTATCCCAAACGTCCATTGACTTCAATGGTGGGATACAAGAAACTACTCCAAACCCATGTTAACGGATAGGATAGAAGAGTATCCCAAACCCATGTTAACCGGTGGGATAGAAAAGTACCCCAGCCTAAAGTCAAGTGCCCCAGCCGCCCAAGCTGCTCTGAGTGGGAGGGTGCAGGGTAAAAGAGCAGCGAAATAAATAAATTCAGTCTTTTGCTATTCCACTTTTTTGTCCATTACAACAGAAGTCAATTGGGGAGTATTGAAGTAGTGCTTTGGGGAGCTCAGCTGAGCTGCCTGCAAAGCTCTGGAGGGGATGCAGGCCTTCTGAGGCTTGGAGGAGCTGAAGAAGATTATTTATAGCTTCCAGTTTAATTTTTTTTTTTAAAAATTACTTTTAAAAATATATATTCTGTATATTAAATAAAGGGATTTTTTTGCATGGGATGAGGGGGTGTGTTGACAAATCTGATTAGGGCATATTTTAAATAAGAGTTTTATCTCCAGGGTACAAAATTACCCCACGATAACAACAGTGTCGCAGTTTTTATGAAATTGGATGAGGGTTAAAGTAGGGCTTCTAGACTCGCTGTAATAAATAAAATCAGCATCCTTATCATAGTAGCTAAAACCCAGAACACATTCCATGTTATTTATGGAACAATATAGTCCATGTTTTGACCTTTAAAGTCCTAAACGGCTTGGGACCCACTTATCTACCATGACCCATTGTGGCCAGCCAGGAACGCCTATTTGGAGGTAGTGTCTAACTTGGTCTCCACAGTGAGGAGGGTGTTCTCATCTGCAACTCCACAGCTCCCCTCCCCTGGGAGGTTCAAGTCCGGGATTGAGCGCCTTTAGGTGGTAGTGCAAAAGTTTTCTTTACAAGGGCATTTGGCAGTGGGGGTTGGGAACAGGGGTGGAGAAGGGATGGTGTAGGGTTGGGGGGGTAGTGATGATGTTTTATACTTTGCATTTTTAATATTGTAAGCCAACTTGAGCTGCCTTTGGTGGGAAGGGCAGGGTAAATAATAATAATAATGTACATCAGGGTGGGAAATCTTAAGACTCTGATCAAATGCAACTTCCAGTTCCTGGATCTGGACCCTAGCTCCAGTCACTACACCAACACTGAAAAACTGAGCTCAGAGTAAGGGAGCAGAAATAGGAAAATTGGGTTCTTATCTTGTGAATTTTCCTTCTACGGTAGATCCGACTGGATGGCTAGTAAAACTGTAGGGTTTAGATCCCCGCCACTACCAGTAGGAGGCAGACTTTCTGCTTTTTTTCTGCAGCATGCTCAGTGGGGATCTAGCCCCTAGGCTCCAGTGTTTTCAAGCTTTAACTTTACACTGTTTAACCTATGCTGAACTGGAAATTTTTCTTTAACTACAAAAAACCTGACTAGCAATGTAAGCCTCAGGTCTAAACTCCCTGCCACCACTCCTAACGGGGTGTGGTCCTAGGGTAGAAGCGGACACTTAGCTTTAAGTGTCCGTGGTACCTCAGAGTTACCTCTCAGTCCGGGTGGGACTGACCATCCAGGAAGATCTCCAGTAGAAGGAAAATTCACAAGGTAAGAACCCAATTTTCCTTCCTCCCGGGAGATCTTCCTGGACAGCCAGTAGAACTGTAGGGACATTCCAAAGCAGTGTCCCAATCCTGAAATGGTGAAGGGGGGGAAGGGGGAGAGAACAAAGAGAAGCGTCAAGCGAAAAAGAGTCAGAGACCCCCTCAGAGCATCGCCTGGAGCACCTTCCTCCCGAAAGTCGTTTCAGTTGATTCATGTAGCAGGATCTTGTAGTGCCTTGTAAAAGCGTGCACTGAAGGCCAGGTCACAGCACGACATATTTCCCCATAGGAGGCTGAATTAAAGGCCTGTGTAGTGGCCGCTCCTCTCAGGGAATGGGCGAAGACCGCCTGAGGGGGAGACTTGCTTTCTGCCTTGTAAACCTCTGTGATGCAGAGGATCGTCCAGCACGCAATAACCGCTTTGGATGCCCTTATGCCTTTTCTCCGAGGACTGTAAGCTACGAACAGGGCTGACGACTTTCTGAAGGGGGCCGTTCTGTCTAGGTATACCTTCAGTGCCCTTCTCACATCAGGCTTGTGCCAGACTCATTCCTGTGGAGAAGTCGGCTTGGGGCAAAAGGAGGGGAGGACCACCTCCTGTTCCCTGTGGAAGCGGGTGTCCACTCTGGGGCAAAAGGCTGGGTCTAGCCTAAGGACCCCTTAAAGGAGCAGAAGGAGGGGTCCATGGATAGGGCACTAAGTTCGGAGACCCTCCGAGCCAAGGTGATGCCTATGGAGAAAGGCTAGTTTGAGGGACAAATAATAAAGGGAGACCTCTCTGAGAAGTTCAAAGGGTATCTTGGTTAGGGCCCTCAAGACGAGATTCAGATTCCATGAGGGGAATCGGTAAGCCACCAGAGAAGAGAGAACTCTCGATGCCTTCAAGAAACGAATTATATGGAGGTGTTTAGCTACCTTGAGGCCCTTGACAGTGCAGAGCATGCTATTCAGGGCTGCCATCTGTCTTTGTAGCGTGTTGGGCTTTAACCCCTTACCCAGACCCTCTGGAAGGAAATCTAAGATAACCCTAACAGGAGCCCTGGTTGGCCTAACATCCCTGTTCTCACACCATCTGGCAAAGGTAGCCAGATATATGCATTTCGTGTCCAGTCGCCTAGACAACAGCATGGTGTCCAAGACTTGCTGGGAGTGGCCCAACTTTCTCAACGCGCCTTGTTCAATTTCCATGCTGTTAGTTTCAGGGCTTCTGGGGTTGGTGTAAGGGCTTCTGGGGTTGGTGCGAGAGGTCCTTGTGTCAGGAGGTCGGGGACTTCCAGGAGCAGTTCTGAGCAGAGAGGCGGTTCTGAGCTCAGGTCTTGAATGTCCGCAAATCATGGACTCCGCAGCCAGTAGATGGCAACCAGTATGGTGGTCGCCTGCTCCTTCTTGATCTTTGCCACTGTCCTGCCTATGAGAGGGAATGCTGTAAATGCGTATGAGTGTCCTGGGGGCCAGGACAGGTTCAGGGCGTCAAATGTTGCTGCTCGTCAATCTGGGAACTGGGAGACGAAGAGATTTGTCTTTGCATTGGCTGGTGATGTGAACAGATCAACCACTGGCTGCCCAAAGGACCTGACTATGGTCCTTTGGACTCAAAATGCTGTCAGGTGGAGACCCCACTCTCCTGGATCGATCTTTTCCCAGCTTAGCCAATCTGCTTGAGTGTTCATTTTTCCTTTGACGTGGACCACACTCAGAGACTTCAGGTTGTTTTCTGCCCACTTGATGAGGAGAACTGTTCCCTGCTGATGGAGAAATTCAGATCGAGAACCCCCTTGGTGGTTGACGTACGCCTTCGCTACTGCATTGTCCATGTAGACACGTAGGGCTAGATAAATCACATGTAGCTCCAGCCAGTTGATGTGGTGTATTCACTCCCAAGGGAGCCACTTTCCTTGTGCAACCTTGCCCTGTGAGTGCACTCCCCAGCCTAGGAGGCTGATATCCGTTGTCACTGTTGTCCTGTCGGGATCGGAGAGTGGGACACCCGGCTGGAGGAAGCAGTCCTTCTTTGACCAGCAGCAGCAGGAGTCCTTCAGTGGTGCCAGGACTGTGAACCATGGGTTTCCTCCCTGTGCCAGGTGGTCTTGTCAATGGGTGTAGGAACCGTTGTAATGGTCTGGCGTGAAATCTGGCCCAATGTAGGATTCCCAGGCAGGAGATCATGGCGCCCAGCAGACTGGAGAGTGACTTCTATCTGGACTTGTAGGCTGTCAAGATTAGTCTGATCAGGCCTAGTTGTTTTTCTTGTCGCTGTGTTGTAAGGAAAAACTTGTATCTGTTGAGTGTCCAAGATTACCCCCAGGTGTTCCAGAACTTGTGAGGGAGTCAGGTGACTCTTCTTCAGGTTGATTATGAAGCCGTGGTCCTGCAGGTATTCGATGGTTCTGCATACATCCGCCAATGCCTGCTTGCAGGAGGGCGATCATATGAAGATGTCGTTGAGGTATGGGTGGATCCTGATACCCTCCGTAGATTCGCGATGAGAGGGATCAGGACCATCATAAATGTCCTGAGCGAGGTGGCAAGGCCGAAGGGCAGGACTGCGCATTGCCAGGACTGCTGGGCATACGTGAACCTGAGCCACTGTCTGTGTGATGGAAGGATGGGGACATGCAGGTACACTTCTTTGAGGTCGAGAGATGTCAACCAATGATCTTTGGCGATTGCTATGCAGATGGACTGAAAAGTTCCCGTCTTGAACCTTTGACGGATTGGTTCAGGATTTTTGAGGTCTAGGACTGTTTGCCATTCCTCCGACTTTTAGGGGACGAGGAACAGGATGGAGTCCAGACCTCTTTTCATGGGGTGGTACAGGTTCTGCGGCTTCGATGGATCAGAACATGCCTATTTCGGTTTGCATCGCGGAGTGCTTGACTAGATTGTTTGAGACCGGTGAGAGAGAGCAGTTTTGAGGGAAGTGAGGGAATTTGATTGCATATCATCTCTGCATGGTTCAGAGGACCCTTGCATCAGAAGCGGATTCCAGCCAATTCTCCGCAAATAGCTGCAGCCTGCCTCCTAGGGTTGCAGGGTCCTGAGGGGGGCAGGCCCCATAGTCATGCATCCGTTTTGGGGCATCCAGAGCCCTGCGACTGCTTGGATCTGTTCCCAGATCCCTTTTGTTTCTACCATCTAGGCTTGTACTTCTGCTGGCTTCCTCTGTGAGAATAGAAAGGTCGTCTGGTGCCCTATGCCGGGCAGTAGCCTGTACTGACTTTTTTGAAATCCCAAAGCTTTGCAAAGTGTGTCTCTTGAATTTATCTGCAGTGTCTGCAAGGATCTTGTCCAGGCAGGCCCCAAAGAGTTTGGCCCCTTGGAAAAGCCCCCTCGCAAGGGGTGTTTTGGGCTGTGTTGTCCCCTTGCCATGACCAGAGCCAGAGGCGGGCGGCTGCGTTGGATGCTGCCGCTCGTGATGCCCAGCAGAGTATATCAGTGGGTGAGTCTGCATACGTCAATTGAATCCTGGCTGACAGGATGTCATTCTCACGGAGACCTGAGAGTCTCTGGCTCACATGATCCATGTCATAAGAGTCCTAGGAAAGTAGGAGGTGGTGGTGGTGGCCATTTTTAATGATTGAGGCTACTTCCTCAAAAATTCTCCTTAAGTTGCTCTCTATTCCCTTGTCAGTAGGGTCCCAGAGGTAGCACTCACCCTCGGTGGGGAAAACAGAGTTCCTGACAAGGGATGCCACTGCGGCATCTACTTTGGGGGTGGCAAGGAGAGCCTCCTTGCTTAGTGAGCAAGTAGAAAGATTCCTGGGATTTATTCATCTTGCGGGCCCTGTGGGGGAGCTGCGACGCCTTCTTAATGATTTTCTCCTATGCCTTACCTAGAAACATCCCCCTGTCCCTGGATCTAGTTCTTGGGGTAGATTCTCAACCAGCCTTATCCTCCGAGGACTCGTGTTTGTCTTTGCTCTCTCAGAGGTGAAGAGTCTTTATGACCAGTTCGAAGATCTGGTCTCTGCATTTACTGGGGAATTGCCTGTCTGGATGTGAGAAAGCTTCAATCCCTGGCTCCTCTATCTTCCCCTCCTCAAGGGAGGAGTGGCTATTTTCTTCCTCAGAGGCTCGGTGCCCCTCTGAGGTGTGGGTCTCTGAAGCCTCATCCTCCCCCGTCACTGGCTGGTCTGACAGAAGCCTTGTTTCCCTTTTTCTTTCCCCTTGTTGAGATCTCTTCCTCTTTGGAGGAGTGGATGGACAGCACCTCCTCAGAGGCTGCCCCTGAAGAAGAGGGAGAGTCCAGGGGTCTAGGAGTCTTGCGCGGCTTCTTGGAGAGAGGAAGCTTGCCTTTGCCCGCGCCCTTGGAGAGACCCTTGTAGGGGCAGGATTTTCCCTTGGGCTTAACAGGAGATCTCTTGTGCTTGTCACACTTTAATTCCTGTAAGATCTCTCTAAGTACCTCCATATGTGGGTCTCAGATCGGGGATGGGGTACGCGGGGGGCTTACTGTTGTTGTGCCCACCACCTGGTCCACTGCTGTGCCTGTGTCCGTTGCCACCGCCATTCTCCTTGTGGTGGCCATCTTAGGGCTGGCTGCTGCCCTTTCACTTTCGTTTTCCTTGCTGCCGCTTTTCTGAGCGGCCTGCGGGGAGGGAGCAAGCCAGAGCCTCGCTTGATGCTACACACCGGGGCTGGAGAGTCTGCAGGGGCCAGCGCTGCTTTTCTGAGCGGCCTGCGGGGAGGGAGCAAGCCAGGGCCTCGCTTGATGCTACACACCTCGATGTGCTGGAGAGCCTGCAGGGACCAACTGCTGTTTCAGTTTCCCCCGGGAGCTGCTGTTGGGCAGGGAGTGGGGCCTAGCTGCTGTCAGGCTCTGGTGTTGAACCCTCCCGGCACCGGTGGAAGAGACCTCCTGTGCCGCTGGACTCCCAAGCGGCCTGTTGGGCCAGGGGACTTGCCCGTCTACCTGCTCTGGAACCAATTGAGCTGGCGCTGTCGGACTCTGAGCCGCTGGAGTGGCTGGTGCCTGTTCCAGCCGTTTGAGGCCCTAGTGGGGAAGGGGTCCCAGGGGACCAGAAGCCAGAACCCTCTTGGGGGAGCTTAGCAGTATCCCATCTCGATGCCAGTTGGAGAGGGGGGCACCCGGATCCAAGACCTGCTATCCCTTTGTATAGGAAGGGGACAAACAGGGAGACAATTACTCCCTCTCTAGCACCTGGAGGCTACTCTAAGTGTCCTGGATTCTACTAAACTCTCTAATCTGCCTTCAAGATCCGTCCTGTCATGGAGGCAGCTCGCCTGCGTCCTGCCAGCGTGGAGGAAGACAAACTGGAGCTTAGGGGCTAGATCCCCACTGAGCATGCTCCAGGAAAAATCAGGAAGTCTGCCTCCTACTGGTAGTGGCGGGGATCTAACTCCTATAGTTTTACTGGCCTCCCAGTAAATGAAACCTTTAAACTCCCACTCCCAACTTCTCTGCAGCTCTCAGAATTTATATTAATTTTAAAGTGGTCCCTGGAAGAAAATAAAAAGTTCCTCCACCCTTGTTATACGTTATTTCATATTTAGGAACAATGAGCATTTTTAAGTGGTTTCTTCTTCTAAATTGCTACCTCAACAATTGTTTCTTCTAACCCATGATCCATCATTTACTGAACATCGCCCTTACTTCATGTTCAAAGATATTCAGAGTCTCCATAGTGAGAAGCAGTCCAACTTTAGACGCAGTGAAAGCCACCAGCTCGTCTGCCAAATCACTTTCTTTCATCCTGTACATCTTGCATAGCTCCGCAACTACAAGAAGAAACAAAAGATTTGCATTTGACTATTTAGAGGCAGACACAAAGGCTACGGCACTGTCACCCCACAGTCTCTCTGCAAAAAGGCATGAAATTGTTCTAAAAATCAAAAAGGTAGCTCTAAATGCTCTCTGTCTTCTGAGCCTGTAGCCTGATTTGGATTTCAAGTTCTTCTCTCCAGAGATGAAAATCAAACCTGAGATTTGTATGTTAACATGAATCCAGAAGTTGGAGAGAGACTCAAGATAGAATCACAAAAGGTGGCAGCAGTACCTGCAGCCACGCAGATTACTTCTATAGGTTATTTCATTAGGAGTGACATTCCTCTTGTGTCCATACTTAGCCCTGTCCTCAGAGCCTCCTTACTGAAGCAAAGCCTATCTTCGGAATTTTGAAAACATCTTCGTTAACGCTACCCTAAGTAATAATTGCTTTGCGAGGCCTTTGATTCTACAAACGCTCAGCTCCAGAGGAGGGACAAAGATATTGCATGTAACGCAGCAACATTATTTAATCTTCTGCCATGGCCTGGTGTATAAAGTGCAACCAGAATTCTTAAGCTAAATATGCTCTTACATAAGAACATAAGTAGTGCTATACTGGCTCAGATCAACTGTCCATCAAGCCCAGCATCCTGTCTTGACAGCAGCCCATCTGGATTGCTTAGAACGACCCAATCAGGTCACAATGGGCAATCCAATCCCTGTGGTCTACTGCTAGCTCCCAAAAGTAAGAAGTTACGTCTCCTAAACCTACTTTGCTAATAGTTGTTAATGGACCTACTCCCCAAG
>QEPC01008495.1:1070679-1081136 GCA_003113815.1 Sphenodon punctatus
CTGTCCAAATAAAACTTATGTTGCCAAATACCTGTCCAAATAAAACTTATGTTGCCAAATACCTGTCCAAATAAAACTTATGTTGCCAAATATCTGTCCAAATAAAACTTATGTTGCCAAATATCTGTCCAAATAAAACTTATGTTGCCAAATATCTGTCCAAATAAAACTTATGTTGCCAAATATCTGTCCAAATAAAACTTATGTTGCCAAATATCTGTCCAAATAAAACTTATGTTGCCAAATATCTGTCCAAATAAAACTTATGTTGCCAAATATCTGTCCAAATAAAACTTATGTTGCCAAATATCTGTCCAAATAAAACTTATGTTGCCAAATATCTGTCCAAATAAAACTTATGTTGCCAAATATCTGTCCAAATAAAACTTATGTTGCCAAATATCTGTCCAAATAAAACTTATGTTGCCAAATATCTGTCCAAATAAAACTTATGTTGCCAAATATCTGTCCAAATAAAACTTATGTTGCCAAATATCTGTCCAAATAAAACTTATGTTGCCAAATATCTGTCCAAATAAAACTTATGTTGCCAAATATCTGTCCAAATAAAACTTATGTTCCCTTCCCCCAGAGCAAGCCTCTGGGGCAAGGGAATTCCACAGCCGCCGTGGCACCACCCCGGAGAACACCTCCGCGCACCTTGGCCAGCGGAACATGGTACAACCGTTGAACTTGCAAGCGGACGTCCCTGCCTGACCTCAGGGGGGTGCAATGGAGGCTAGGGGACGGGGACGGTCCTACGGGTAGGTTGGGCCCAAGATGTCCATGGCGTTCTAGGTAAAAATCTATGCCTGATTCTGGAACTGATTCGTCTGTGATCCTACAACGCAAATCGCTTCCCCTTTCTGCCCGACGTTCCATCTGTGCAGAGAGGATTAGACCCCCCAAATAGCATCTCCAAATAAAGCTCCAACGCAGTTTTTCTACTTTTAAGAATCTAGGGTGTTAACGAGCGTTATCCCGCTACAGTCCGCACCGCTCGCTGGACACGCGGCCCCTGCTCACGGCGGGGTCTCAGAGCATGCAGACCCCGTTGTGTGTGCAGATAGAGAGAGACGGGCCGAACAGCTATCGGCCCGTCGCTAACCTTCCCTTTTTATAGGGAAGCTGCAGCGGGTGCCGAATGCAGTAGTTTGCCTCCTTTCAGGGCAAGTCGTCGGGAGCACGTAACACTGGTGCTCCGGAGTCTGCACTGGCTCCCTGTAGCTTTCCGGGCACAATTCAAGGGGCTGGTTTTGACCTTTAAAGCCCTAAACAGTCCGGGCCCCACCTCTCGGAAAGAGTGCCTGTCCTTCCGTGCCCCGTCGCGGCCCCTGCGATCAGCCAGGAGCGCCTCCGTATGGGTACGGTCGGTTAGCCTTATTCATACGACAAGGGGCTGCAAGGAGGCGGTGTCAGCTGCTGTTCCAGTCCTCTGGAACTCCCTTCCCCCAGAGGAGCATCTTCCGGAGACAGTGTAAGATTGAATGCTCGGACAGTTGTCTCATACACTGTAAATATTACAACTGCCATACAAAGCACCCATCTCCAATTCCTGTCATATACGAGCACACGGGTAAAACATGGTCTATCTTTTCGTGATAGACTGTACCAGCACAAACAAGATAATGCTAACGCAGAATTAATTAACAGGTATAATAATTCTACTTACGTAAAATAATACATAATGATAAAGAACTAAAAGGAAAAGAGCACACCTCACGAAGAGGAACCACACATGGACTTAAGTTCAAAGGCTAAGCTTTCCGGATACAAATAGGGGTAATTCTTTACTTGATCCCTTTTCTACTTAGATAACTCCCTAAAAACAATGTAAATTCCCTATGGCTTACTTGTGGGTGCTCCGAAGGTATTTTATTCAATTGCCTTATGCTTGAAATGTCCCTTAGGCAGAGATTTCGACTGCTTCTTTTTATCAACTTTACCTTATTTAATATTTCCCACATGGGGTTCCAAATTGTATAGAATTGTTCTAACTCGTCTTGTCATTCGTCCGAGATCCGTTCCATTGATGTTGAGAACCACAGTCGTTGGTACCAGGACTTAATCAGGGAGCCTCATGCAGATTTCCAATTTACTGCTATAATGTGGATAGCAGCTAACTGTAACCGTTAGACTTTTTTATTTGAAGAGGCTTTTGGCAGGTGGGGATAGGGGGTTGGGGGGCGGTTTGTGTCGGACAAGTTTTGTGTCAGGCCGTGCACTATCCCCGTGCTTTGAGGGCTGTGTTCTGCGTGTGAGGGCGTGTCATTTGTGTTGACACACAGCTCTGATTGGGATTTATAGACCTTGAAACCCCGGTTCCTTATTTTTACTTATGTAATACTTTAATTATATCATTTTGGAGTACTTAGAAAATACGTATTTACAGTGAAGTTTACCTTGAGGATTTGCAAAAAAACAAAACAAAAAAAAAGAAAGAAAAAAAAGCAGAGATTATGCAGAGAAAAACAGAGTATGCAGAGATCACCAATCACAAAACATGGGTTACAAATAAGGAACTGGGAACCAGCTTCAAGGAGGAGCTGCATCCCCACTCTGGGCAAGGGATCCTGTATAAATAACCCCGGGGTGGGGTGTTTGGTTTTTTTAAGTGCACTGGACAAGGGATCCCATATAATTAAATAGCCCCTGTACCCCCCACCTCAGAGGGGGCTGCATCCCAGCACTTGGTAGAGTGAGATCTTATTTAAACAGCCCCTCTGCCCCGCATGGGGGGGGGTCCCTGTATAAACAGCCCCTCTGCCCCNCCCGTCTGGAGCCGCCTCCAGCCTTGAACTGACCCCTGAGGACGCTTATGACAAACACACGGTGCAGCGTTGCACTGGAACCCGCGCAGCCCCGCAACCTGTATTTTTCATACGCGCCCCCTGTTAAAGGGGAGAAAGGACCGGCCGCCCCCACTCACGTTTCTCGCACACCCCCTCCTCCTCGCAGCCCATGCCGAACATCTTGAGCCCCTCCAGCACCGCCTCCACCGACGCGGTCCCCATGGCCGCCACGGCCCCCTCCGCTCAAGCCGGACTCGCTCTGCCAAGGCCACCCACAAAACTCCCGCCACAGCCGCGCTTTCCGGCAAAAAGCGCCCGGCGCAGGCCTCTCCCCCATTGGCGGCTGCACAGGGAGGGGGCGGGGCTCTGCTTTGAGGGAGCCAATGAAAAGCGAAGGGGCGTGGTCGCAGCTGGTTCAAGCGGGGCAAGAATTGGAGAATTATCTCGCTGAGCCCCCCTCCCATCCCGGCAAGGAGGCGGGGCTACCTTTCCGCATCCAATAGGAGCATGGGGAGGGGCTGAGTTGACTCCTAACGGGGAAGGAAGGGCGTGGCTTACGTGAGGCGCTTGGGAGGCCACGCGCTCAGAGTGGGAGGGGCTAGAAAAGGCGGGAAGGCGCCTGAGCTAAAATGCGGGCAGGGGGAAGACAGTTGATTGCTCTGTGAGCGGGCAGCGCGACAGAGGGGCTAAACAGCTTTGATGTCTAGGCTCGGGCCAGAAACCAGGGGTCCCTAGGGCACTGGATCCTCCTCTGGGTTGTGCTAAGGGGTTTGGCCATAGAGATGGCCTTTGCGCTGGGCTCCTCTCTTACGCGCATACCTCTCTGCGGCGGATCATTCTATTACCTCCCCCCCTCAACCCCTTTTACAGGTGGGGAAGCTGAGGCTGAGAGGGGGGGGACTTGCCCAGTGAGTTCATGCCTAGGGTGGCCAGATATGCAATCTCCCCCAGGGCACTTATGAAAAATACATGTTGTGGGCCCTGCAACTTGTATTTTTCATAAGTGTCCTGGGGGGGAATTGCACACCTGGCTTCCAAACCCTGGCCTTCCAGTTAAGAACCAGTCCCCAAAGCCTATTCCTGCTTGCCAAATACCTGTCCAAATAAAACTTATGTTGCCAAATATCTGTCCAAATAAAACTTATGTTGCCAAATACCTGTCCAAATAAAACTTATGTTGCCAAATATCTGTCCAAATAAAACTTATGTTGCCAAATATCTGTCCAAATAAAACTTATGTTGCCAAATATCTGTCCAAATAAAACTTATGTTGCCAAATATCTGTCCAAATAAAACTTATGTTGCCAAATATCTGTCCAAATAAAACTTATGTTGCCAAATATCTGTCCAAATAAAACTTATGTTGCCAAATATCTGTCCAAATAAAACTTATGTTGCCAAATATCTGTCCAAATAAAACTTATGTTGCCAAATATCTGTCCAAATAAAACTTATGTTGCCAAATATCTGTCCAAATAAAACTTATGTTGCCAAATATCTGTCCAAATAAAACTTATGTTGCCAAATATCTGTCCAAATAAAACTTATGTTGCCAAATATCTGTCCAAATAAAACTTATGTTCCCTTCCCCCAGAGCAAGCCTCTGGGGCAAGGGAATTCCACAGCCGCCGTGGCACCACCCCGGAGAACACCTCCGCGCACCTTGGCCAGCGGAACATGGTACAACCGTTGAACTTGCAAGCGGACGTCCCTGCCTGACCTCAGGGGGGTGCAATGGAGGCTAGGGGACGGGGACGGTCCTACGGGTAGGTTGGGCCCAAGATGTCCATGGCGTTCTAGGTAAAAATCTATGCCTGATTCTGGAACTGATTCGTCTGTGATCCTACAATGCAAATCGCTTCCCCTTTCTGCCCGACGTTCCATCTGTGCAGAGAGGATTAGACCCCCCAAATAGCATCTCCAAATAAAGCTCCAACGCAGTTTTTCTACTTTTAAGAATCTAGGGTGTTAACGAGCGTTATCCCGCTACAGTCCGCACCGCTCGCTGGACACGCGGCCCCTGCTCACGGCGGGGTCTCAGAGCATGCAGACCCCGTTGTGTGTGCAGATAGAGAGAGACGGGCCGAACAGCTATCGGCCCGTCGCTAACCTTCCCTTTTTATAGGGAAGCTGCAGCGGGTGCCGAATGCAGTAGTTTGCCTCCTTTCAGGGCAAGTCGTCGGGAGCACGTAACACTGGTGCTCCGGAGTCTGCACTGGCTCCCTGTAGCTTTCCGGGCACAATTCAAGGGGCTGGTTTTGACCTTTAAAGCCCTAAACAGTCCGGGCCCCACCTCTCGGAAAGAGTGCCTGTCCTTCCGTGCCCCGTCGCGGCCCCTGCGATCAGCCAGGAGCGCCTCCGTATGGGTACGGTCGGTTAGCCTTATTCATACGACAAGGGGCTGCAAGGAGGCGTTGTCAGCTGCCGTTCCAGTCCTCTGGAACTCCCTTCCCCCAGAGGAGCATCTTCCGGAGACAGTGTAAGATTGAATGCTCGGACAGTTGTCTCATACGCTGTAAATATTACAACTGCCATACAAAGCACCCATCTCCAATTCCTGTCATATACGAGCACACGGGTAAAACATGGTCTATCTTTTCGTGATAGACTGTACCAGCACAAACAAGATAATGCTAACGCAGAATTAATTAACAGGTATAATAATTCTACTTACGTAAAATAATACATAATGATAAAGAACTAAAAGGAAAAGAGCACACCTCACGAAGAGGAACCACACATGGACTTAAGTTCAAAGGCTAAGCTTTCCGGATACAAATAGGGGTAATTCTTTACTTGATCCCTTTTCTACTTAGATAACTCCCTAAAAACAATGTAAATTCCCTATGGCTTACTTGTGGGTGCTCCGAAGGTATTTTATTCAATTGCCTTATGCTTGAAATGTCCCTTAGGCAGAGATTTCGACTGCTTCTTTTTATCAACTTTACCTTATTTAATATTTCCCACATGGGGTTCCAAATTGTATAGAATTGTTCTAACTCGTCTTGTCATTCGTCCGAGATCCGTTCCATTGATGTTGAGAACCACAGTCGTTGGTACCAGGACTTAATCAGGGAGCCTCATGCAGATTTCCAATTTACTGCTATAATGTGGATAGCAGCTAACTGTAACCGTTAGACTTTTTTATTTGAAGAGGCTTTTGGCAGGTGGGGATAGGGGGTTGGGGGGCGGTTTGTGTCGGACAAGTTTTGTGTCAGGCCGTGCACTATCCCCGTGCTTTGAGGGCTGTGTTCTGCGTGTGAGGGCGTGTCATTTGTGTTGACACACAGCTCTGATTGGGATTTATAGACCTTGAAACCCCGGTTCCTTATTTTTACTTATGTAATACTTTAATTATATCATTTTGGAGTACTTAGAAAATACGTATTTACAGTGAAGTTTACCTTGAGGATTTGCAAAAAAACAAAACAAAAAAAAAGAAAGAAAAAAAAGCAGAGATTATGCAGAGAAAAACAGAGTATGCAGAGATCACCAATCACAAAACATGGGTTACAAATAAGGAACTGGGAACCAGCTTCAAGGAGGAGCTGCATCCCCACTCTGGGCAAGGGATCCTGTATAAATAACCCCGGGGTGGGGTGTTTGGTTTTTTTAAGTGCACTGGACAAGGGATCCCATATAATTAAATAGCCCCTGTACCCCCCACCTCAGAGGGGGCTGCATCCCAGCACTTGGTAGAGTGAGATCTTATTTAAACAGCCCCTCTGCCCCGCATGGGGGGGGGTCCCTGTATAAACAGCCCCTCTGCCCCACATGGGGGGGTCCCCTGTATAAACAGCCCCTCTGCCCCACATGGGGGGGTCCCCTGTATAAACAGCCCCTCTGCCCCACATGGGGGGGTGTCCCTGTATAAACAGCCCCTCTGCCCCACATGGGCTACACAAGCCCCTTGCGGAGACGCTCCCCCGCCCCCGCTCTGGGTGGGCAGGGCCGGCAGCGGAGACTGCGGCTCCCAGCGCGCCCCGGGCAGGGCAGGGCAGGGGAGGAGCCGGGCTCCCAGGCTGCTGCCGGCGGGAAACGCGCGGGGTCCGGTGCGCGATGGCTGGGGACGGAAGCGCTGGGCCTGGGCCTGGGCCTGGGCCGGGGCTGGTGAGGCTGGATCTGGGCTCCCTGCGAGGCGCGTCCCGGGCGCCGGTGCATCTCCTGCCCTGCGTGGTGGAGCACGATGGCAGCGCGGCCGTGGATCGGTACTTCACCCCGGCCATCCGCCCGCAGGGGGGCCGCAGCGGTGCGTATCGAGCCCGGCTCCCGGCTGCCCTAGAGCCGGGGGCGCTGCCAGCCCAGGGGTCTCGGTGGGGCAGCCTACCTATAAGCTAGGCCATGGGAGGGGTAGACTGCTTGGCAAGGGAGGCGGGGTTGAAAGGTTATTTCTACCCCGGCCCCACCGGGGGAGGCGGAGGAGTAATGGGGGCAGCTCTCGGGGGCTGGGCAGGGAGGAGGCTGAAGTCGGTTCCCAGTTCCTGGTTCCTTCCTCCCATTTCTTAATCCCTTTTTCAAAGGTAGATGTTACACCAATACAGGCTGTTACTGATTCATTAAACATCACAAAGAGTTGGAATTTCATTTTTTTTTAAATGTATTTTTACTAATAAGGAACTGGGATTATGGGGCAAAATCCCTTTCGGGTCACCCCCTTCACACGTCTTTGCGAAGCCTGGGAAGACCCTTGCCCAAGGTGGAGCTCGGTTTCTGCATGCCAGCCTGGCACCTAACCGTACTTTTAATAAGGAACTAGGAACCAATTTCAGCCTCCTTGATAGGGGGGCACCTGGAAATGGGAGATGATTGATTGGGGATCTTGATGGGTTGCAGGGAGCTGCCCAGAGAAGGGCGGGGGGCTCAGTATGGGGCACGAGTTAGGGCGTCTCTTTCAACAGTCTGACAGCCCATCTTTGGGTGCTGAATCCCACTGTCCCTCTTGCAGAAGAGGGGAGGGGAGGGGGGGGAGACTAAAAGGCCAACATTGAAGTTTGACACCCCTCTTTCCTGGCTGCCTCCTAGGTGAGCCAGTGTGGTGTAGTGGTTAAGAGGACACTACTTGAACCAGGTGGTAGGGGGAGGCCCCTGGTTTGAGTCTCACCTTAGCCATGAACTCACTGAGTGACCGTGGGCCAGTCACAGATCTCTCTGCCTAACCTACCTCACAGGGTTGTGAGAATTAACCATTCTGAGGAATAGGGTGGGATTTAAAAAAAATAAATAACCCTAAATAAAAGCATTTAAGAAGGACCATAGGAAGATAGTGGAATGAGAAGGAAGCAGGCCCATTCAGCTTCTGGTATGCACTGGGAATGGTGGGAGGGGGTGTGCGTGAGGGGCTGGAGCTTCTACACTGGGGCAGAGCTTATTGGCCAAGAGGGGTGGGGCTTGTCCTTCTGGCCACGGGAAATGGGAGGTATGGGCTAAACCAGGAGTCCGGGAACCTTTTCCATCTGGAGGCCGCTTTGGCTAGAAGTACAAGCTCTGAGGGGTGCATGCCAGGTAGGGTGCTTAAGGGAAAGAAAAGGACGGCCCAGCTCCTAGATCTGAGCTAGAGCTGAAACGAGAATCTTATGCGTTCTCGCGAGAGTCTCGTTTCCCTGCATGCGCGGAATGGCCGACGGGCTACGCGGGGGCAGAAATGGCCGCGGTGCTGATTTTCAGCCGCGTGTGAGAACGGGTCGAGAATCCGCTGATTTTTCGACTCGTTCCCGTTCTTAGCATTCTTGGCGAGAAGCCAATTCCCGTCGAGATTTGGGGAGAAATCAAAGGCGAGTTTCAGCCCTGATCTGTTCCTGTCCTTGTGTGTGCGCCCTCGTCTCTGCTCCCTTTTCAGGAGTTGGAGGCAGGAACCAGGGGCCACATAAAAAGTTGCCACCGGCCACGTTTGGCCCCCGGGCCGGAGGTTCCTCACCCCTGGGTTAGACACACTAGGTGATGGGGCGAGAGAGGCCTGTGCTACCAGCTGGAAAGGGGGTGCTGTGAGGCAGGAAGGTAGTGGGGGGGGTGTGTGCCCGGGGGCAGTGTGCCCAGCTGGGGGGGCTGTTGTGGGGCAAGGTGCCCAGTAATGGGGTGCTGTGCTGCTGCTGGTTTCTCTGGCTGGGTCCCAGCCCCAAGAAACCCCGACTGAAAGTCACTCTGCGTCCCCAGAGAAAGCGGTGTCCTTCCGTGGTAGGAGCCTGCAGGGCCAGGAGGTGCCAGTGCCCCAGGGCTACGTGGGGCTGGTGTTGAAAGAGGATGCTCAGCCCTGTTTGGAGGAGGAAGAGGTAAGTCAGGAGGGCGGGGATCTCCCCCAGTGGGGTAGGTTCTTTGAGGGAAGGGCTGACCTCCCGTTGTCCCTTTCCAGGAGCGGACGGTGCGGGTGAAGTCGGTTTTCACCGAGCTGACGGCGTGGAACCTGGAGCAGGCACCAAGTGGTGACGACGGGATCCTCATGGCCATGAGCTGGCCGAAGATCTCGGAGGGAGTGAGTAGCAGCCAGAGCTGTGCTTGGATGGACTCCTCCCTGCCCCCCCCCCATGGCACACTGCCCCTTTGGGGCGTAGCCTGACCCTGGGGAGAAGTTGGGGACTTGGATTAGGAAACCTCACCCCACCTAGGGGTGACCGCTCTCTACCCTATTATTTTCTCCACTGCCAGGGGCCACAGAAAGGCCCCCGTTTTAACTTGGACAGTGTGGGGCCCCATGGGGTGGGGCCCCCAAGGGGGTGGGGGGGGCCACCGGGATGCCCTCTCCCACACATTTTATTTGCCCCTGGGCCTCTCAAATTTTAAGGCTGGCTCTGTCCCCAGCATCCTCCATGCGTCCCCCTCATTCATCAACCTCTCTGACTCGTCTCTGACCATCCAAGGATGGAGGGTGTGGAAACGGCAGGATAAGCTGATGTGACAGCACTCAGTGCTGCCCAGGATATCCCTCGCTCCCCTGAACCCGGTGCGCAGAGGAGACAGGAAATGCTGTTTGACTGGGGGCCAGTCCTGCCTGTGCTCCCTCTAGGTAGGATCCCCCCGTCCTGTGAGCTTCAGGAATAGGTTTCCACTGCACACAGGAGCCCTGCAGATACGCTCTACAAACAGGTCACACACACACACACACACCCTTTTGCAGGGATGGGTGGCCCCTGCCCACAAGCTGTGTGTCCTGCAGGGATAGGACAGAGAGCCATATCCTGGAGAGAAGGGTCCCCTTCCCAGTGTGTGTGTGCTGGAGATAAACCACTCCCAGCGGGTGCCCTTCAGATACAGCCCTCCCCCACCCCAAGACATGGGGGCCGAAATGCAAGGGGAAGATGCTTCCAAGCAACTCCCATGTGTGCTGTGCAGCTACTGCCCCCTACTGGGGGAGTGCTGAAGCTGAATCCTGGCACAAAGGGTAGGATTGGGTCTCTGGGACCCTGGGGATGAGTTTCCAGCTCTGCCTCAGGTGCCTTTACAGCAGTGGCTGCATCTCTCTGAGCCTTAACTTCTCATCTGTGAAGGGGGGCGATAAACCCTGTCCGTCAGCTCAGGGACTGTGCCCAGTGGACCCTGCGTGCGCTGCCACGCTCTTGTGACTGGGGACGATTTCTCACCAGCCCCTTCTCTTCCTTTGCAGCTCCATGCGCCGGTGCCGGAGGAGGAGCCATGAGCCAAACCTGCAGGGACGTTGGCTGTGATGGGAGATCG
>QEPC01008495.1:1081236-1118750 GCA_003113815.1 Sphenodon punctatus
CCCCCCCCCCCCATAGAGAGATCCAGGCTCCAGCTCTTTTAATTCTATTTATCAAAACTCCATAAAGTGACGGTGAGAGATGGAGCAAGGGCCGGACACTGGGTCCCCCCAGGAGCCTGGCCCCGCTGGCAGTTTCTGTACAACGCAGCCCAAGTGGGGCCACAGAGTCCTATGTACAAAGGGAGCTGCACACATTGCGGGAGGGGGCAGTGCCTGCCACTTGCAGGACAGTGGGGTTCAGGCCTAGCTGGAAGCCAGCAACTCTCACTGATCCCAGGCCGGAAGCTGCTGGCACAGTCCCTCTTCTTGAGGCCCCAACAGCTGATTCCGAGCAGGTCCATGTGCGCGCCCCACTCCCTGGGTGAGGAGGGGACAGGGCCTATGAGGCCAGCCCTGCCCAGTGCAGCTCCCCCTCGGCGAGGTGGGTGCAGGCCTCCTCATCACCACTTCCCCCTCTTGCTCCAGTCCTTGGGGGTAAAGTGAAGACACTTGGAGTCGATGCGCAGAACCCGCTTCAGCATGGCTCGCTCGTGCCCATCCACAATGTCCTCGGAGAGTGTCAAGATGTACTGGCCCTGGGGGGAGACAAAGAGGGGCCCCATCAGCCTCTCACACGCACCCGTGGGCAGAAGGGACCTGAGCCTTGCAGAAGCCACAGACTTTTCACTCTGGATGCTCTTAAAACCTAGCAGCCTCACTAACCCAAATGAGCTCTGCAGCCCTGGCTCCCCACCAGCCAGGAGACTCCACTTCCAGATCCGGGGACACAGCTCAGGAGTCCTGGAACACGCCCCTCCACCCCAGTCCTCGAATTCTGCTCCTGCCCTAGAGACTGTGATTGAACCCAGAAGCGCTGGCTTAAAAAGTGAGTATTTCAAAAAGGTCACAACAGAACTGGGAAAGATGCAAAGAAAGACGAGCGAGACAATCCAAGGTCTCCCATCGGCATCTGTACAAGAAGAGGCTTGATGGGTTACGACTGAGGAGTAAACTATTGGAATTTCTTTGTGTGTGTAAAGAACGTGGATAGGGGTGAGCCAGTCGATATAGTGTTATCTGGATTTTCATACATCATTTGATAAGGTCCCTCATGAGTGACTTGAGGAAATTAAATAATTATGGGCTAAGAGGCAGTGTCCTATCATGGATTGGTAACTGGTTAAAGGATAGGAAACCGAGTTGGGACTAAAGGGTCGGTTTTTGCAAAATAGTGGAGTGTCCCAGGGCTCTACTGGGACCAGTGTTGTTTAATGTATTCATTAATGATCTGGAAAGGGGAGTGAGGTGATCAAATCTGCAGATGACACCAGGTTATTCAAGGTAGTTAAAACACAAGCAGACTGTGAAGGATTACAGGAGGATCTTGTAAGACTGGGTAACTGGGCATGTAAATGGCAGATGAAATTTAATGTAGACAAGTGGAAAGTGATGCACATTGGGAAAAATAATTTAAACTACAGGTACACAGTGCTGGGTTCTAAATTAGGAGTTATCACACAGGAAAAGGACTTGGAGTCACTGTGGACAATACNAAAAAGCAAACAGAATGTTAGGAATTATTCATAATAAAACAAACTATCACACCCCTTTATAAATCTATGGTACGGCCACACCTTGAATGCGGGTGTGCAGTTCTGGTTGCCCCATCTCAAAAAAGATATAGTAGAACTAGAAAAAGTAGAGAGAAGGGCAACAAAAGTGATAAAGGGTCTGGAACGGCTCGCGTATGAAGAGAGGCTAAGTATGTTGGGGCTCTTCAGCTTGGAAAAGAGATGACGGGATACGATAGAAGTTTATGAAATCATGAGTGGTGTGGAACGAGTACGTAGGGAATGATTATTTACCCCCAAATACTACTAGAACTAGAGGACACGTCATGAAACTAACATGTAGCACATTTAAAACAAAATATTTTTTCACTCCATGCAGAGTTAAGTTGTGGAATTTGTTGTGGTCATAGCTGGGTTTAAAAAAGGAGTGGAGATGTTCCTGGAGGATAGGTCTAGAGGACTGCAACGTTGCCAGGTAGGTTTGGGGGAACGTAACCTCTTGGTGTCAGGAGCTGGAAGTGAACAACAGGGAATGGACTGCCCCATTGTGACCTGTTGGGGACTTCTTCCAAGGGATGGTTGGCCACAAACACGTGCTGAGCTTGATGGACCATTGGTCTGACCCAGTTATGGCACTAAAGTTTTTATGGGAAAAACGGACAGAAATTCTGAGTGGTGCGAAGCAAGTAAATAGAGAGCTGTTATTTATCCCGTCCCATAATAACTAGAATGAGGGAACACTCTGATGGCGATCCAGCAAAGGGGCCTTGTGCTGATGCAGGGCCAAAGAACCACAAACGGCTGGAGGGGTGGGTGTGCGGGCGCAAGCAGGATCAGCGCGCCGCCGCCCTGATGGCCACACCCCCTCCATGCCCCTCCGCCGGCAGCGGAGCAGGGAGCACTGCCCATGCAATCAGCATCAGGGCAAGCACCAGCCCTCCCAGCAAACCGACCTGCGGGGACTCGTGCCTGCTCGGAGCAGGAGGAAGACAAGCGCAGCCAGAGTGGAATCGGCACCGGCTGCCTTGACCCTCAGAAGCTGCTGCACGCTGGCCCAGCTAGCTCCCGGACCTGGCCCACAGCACTCACCCTGGATGGCTCCCTGTCGGCTGCAGTCCCAGCACCGCAGCATGTGCAGAGGTACGGGAGGGGCAGGGTCTCGCGGGGGACTGTCCACAGCTCCCATGCTCTAGGGTGAGTGCTGTGCTCCAGGTTTTGGGGGCAGTGTGCCGCAGCTTCCGAGGGCCTGCCTCCCTCCCTCTGTTCCTGCTGCTACTTACGTTGCCCCATCTCCTCCAGCTGCCCCCTGCATGGCGCAGGGACCAGAGCCGGGTGTAGCGCTGTGGCCACCAGCGCCCCTGGGCTATCCCCGCCTGCACAGCTGGCTCACAGTCTATGAAATGAACTGGCAGATTTTAACTAGGAAGTCCTTCACCCAATGTACAATTAACCTGAGGAACTCCCTGCCAGAGGGTGGTGAAGGTCAACAGGAGAAGCAGATTTAAAAAAAAGAATTGGGAGAAGATTCTTAGAGGAAGGGTCCGTCCGTGGCTACTAGTTAAGCTGGTCGGGGAACGTAACCTCAGGGAGTGAATAGCAAGGCATGGATCGCGCCACTGTGGCCTGTTGGGCAGGTCTCTGCAGCAATCAAAGCCGTTGCTGTCAGAGACAGGATGCTGAGCTGGACGGACTATTGGTCTGGCCCAGCTTGGCACTTGTTTTAATTTGCATATTGATGAATATGCATGCTGTCACTTGCATGAGAGAGACAATTCTTGCTGGCAGCATCCAGCCCAGGAGATTCTCCTTCCCTAGCGCTGCTTCTGGTTCCGTCCCACGGGAGGGTCGAACAGCTGCTCTAATATTCCACCCCGTGCCCCCCCAACCATGAGCCGCAAGCCCCTTCTCCACCTGTCCCGGGCGGGGGCGATGGTCTGGTGCTGGCTGCAGGGTGCCCACAGGGGCAGGTACCTTGTAGTAGTTGATGAGATTGAGGTACTGCAGGGTGGAGATGACATCCTCTTTCTTGATGCTGGTGATCTCGCTGATTTCGCTGAAAGGGGGAGAGGGAGACATGAGGGATGGGATCAAGAGGCCAGCATGCTCCAGGGTGACACTGCCTGGGGCCCAGCCTCGGGCAGGGGGTTAATACTGGCCAGTCCTGCGCTGCCCTCTGCTTGGGACGATGCAGGCAGAGCCCAGGGGAGTGGGACTCACTTGATGGTGATCTGCGGGCGCTCGCCATTCTCTGACTTGAGGTTCATGAGGATCTCGAGGATGGTCTGGGACCAGTAGCTGCGGTAGGAGAGGAGCCCCAGGTCTGAGAGGGGCTTCTCCGGGGTGCCCGTCTTCCCCTCCACCTTGGAGAGCTCATAGCCTGTGGGGGAGGGAAATGGGGTGAGAGGGGGGATGGGACGGCTAGATCCTTGGTGGGGGGGGGGCAAGAAGGTGTCACTTACTGAACTCAATGAGCAGTTTGCCGTAGCCGCGTCTCTGGTAGGGGGGGAGGGTGAGGATACAGGCAACATTGTAGTCCTCCGTGGACTCCTTCTCCTACAAGCAGAGCAAGGGGTGGCTTTGTCAGGTACTCTGGGGGCCCTTGCTGCTGACCCTGCCAGGATTCCCTGCAGATCCCTCCACCTACCTCACATCTCCCCCAAACAGAACCATACCCACGGCTCACTCTTGGCATGACTTTAGTATTCCCGCCAATGACTCATGGATTCCCCACCCCAATGGCCCACAGATCCTCATCCAATACCGCACCAACAAATTCCCACCCACGGCCCAGCAATCCATGAAAGTAACCCAGCAACGAGCCAAGCTTGGGTGGGGGGCAGGGCTCAGCCCCTTGCCTGCCTCCATCTCCCCATGCAAGGGAGGCAGCTGCCATGGGTTGGACCCCACAGGGAGTGGGAAGAAGGGGGTGGGTAAAGGGAGTACCGTGTCCGGCCGGGGGCCCCTCACCTTGGAGAAGTACCCTACGATGTGGAAGCCCTTGCAGTCGTACTCGGTCATGACGTAGAAGAGGAAGGGGTCTGTGTCGTAGTAGAGGGTCTTGTGATCCAGGAAGCACTTGGCCAGGAGGCAAAGGTTCTGCGAGTAGCTCTGTGGGGATGAGGCGAGCCAGAGGGGTGAGCCCCTCTCTGACCCATTGCTGAGGGGTCCCAAGCCCCATAAGCCCTGGGAGAGGGGGAAATCCCCCCTCCTGCACCAGGGAGGAGAGGGAAGGGACTTTCTGGAGGAGTTCTGTGCACACACACACACCCTGCTCTAGAAAGGCTGCTCTATCCTGGTATCAGCTACTGGCATGGACCCTGCTGGGCTGGAGGGGGTGGGGAGACCCCCTCCAAATCCTGCTGCAGGGGGTGACCCAGCTCCTGCTGAGAAAGGGGTAAGAGACCACCCAACAGAGCTCCTGTCCCCTCCTCCCTGTTGCCGGTGTCTCTCCAGGTCCCCTTGCTCTCCAACCCAATTTCCTAGCATCGTGCTGCTTCCCATACATTCGAGGGGGTAGACTGGCACCCTGCCCCCCCATGCCCATCCCCCTGCCCTTGCCTTATTCTTCCGCCCGTCGATCTCGAAGAAGGAGATGGTTCCCTTGCGGTAGATTTCATTCCCCGGTGGGTGCCGCAGGTCACATTTGGTCTGCCAGGGAGAAGCCGAGGGTGAGATCCTGCTGGGTCCAGGAGGAGGGAACCAGCTGGAGCAGGCTCTGCTCCCCCAGCTGGACAGGGGCACAAGGATCAGGTCTGTTGCTGGGCTCCTCGACAGCACAGCAGGAACATGCATGAGGTTGGGGGGGGGGGGGGGGTGACAGGGTCACAAGTAAGTCCTTGTGGGAGGATAAGTCCCTGCAATAAGCAAACCCTACGGGGAGTCAGGTGCTACAAGGGCAGGTCTCTGTCCCTTTAAGGGACCTGGCATTTTCACTGGCCACACCCCTTCTGCCGGCTTTAAGAAATACAAGCTCGGGACCAAGGCAGTTGGTGGCCAGCAAGGAGCTCTCTGGGAACAGGGAGGGGAGCAATGAGACATGGAGCTTGAATAAAGAACAATTGAGTGAAAAACCCATGCGACGTGAGTGATATAGGCCTGCGTCTGACAAGGCCATACGGGAAAGGCTGCACCCTTTTACATGGGGATTGAACGCGGGGGCGAGATGCTGAATGGCTCTGTATTTGCCATGGAAAGGGGCACTGGGCTGGGAGCATCTCACCCCTCGGAGGCAAAGAGGAAGCACTACAAGCAGGCTGAAAACTATGCAGCTACAGGAGCCCGTTCTTGGGTGGAGTGCATACAGGGCTCCTTGCCTGGTAAGAAGAGGGGAGTTGCGTGCTGAGAAATTGCGGTCAGGACTGATGGGAGTCTAGATGACCTGCGCAGGACCCCTCTGCCCTGCTCGGCTGCATGGAGCAGGGCAGAGGGGGTATGACCGAGGTCATCCGGACTGTCATGCTAGTTTCCTTGCCCGCAGCCCCTCCCCGGTACCCCTCAGGCTGGGGCACAGGGGTCCTGTACTTACCAGGTGCCTCTGCAGACACTTGAGGCTCTTGACGTACTTGAGGCAGAACTCGCAGAGGTAGAGGACGGGCAGGGCAGTGAGCTCCTGCGGGTAGGGGGAGAAGTACCAGGGCTTGAGGCGGTGGCGGCCCAGCTCGATGCACTCAATGTTCTTCATGCGGGTGATGATGTCGTCATGGCTGCGGTCCGACACCAGGCTGCCGGTCATGCGCGGGGCCGATGGGATGCCGTCCGAGCTGTCCTGCGAGTCCTGCCATGGGGCGGGGGAGTTAGGAGTAGTCGGACGCTCCCCCCACGTCCCTCTCGGCAGCTCTGCCTGCAAAGGGGACCCGGCAGGGGCTGTAAAATGGGAACGACAGGCTGGGTCGCGGAACGGCGGAACGGGCTGGGGAGTCTTAGCGGAGACCGAATTTGAGAGCCAGTCAGCGGTGTGAGCCTCTCACTTGTAACACGTTCTGGGAATTGGCTGGTAGGGAGGTGTGTCCAGGCGGAATGGGAAGCAGGGAGGGGACTCCCCGTAGGGGTGGGGTGGATGGGTGGGGTTTGAGGACTGTATCGATAGAATGTGATTTATTTATTACACCTCGCCCACCGCTCTGACCGCGTTCAGCCTCTCCTCTCCTCCCTCCACCCAAACCCGTCCAGCACAAACGCCTTGTCTTCACCCTCACGCCTCTCACCCCCCTATCTCAGCGCTTGTTTCCTGCTGCATTCCCATCCGGGAGCTCTGCTCCTCCCCTGCCATCACCCTCACCTGCTCCTCGCAATGTTTTCATCCCTTCTCCCACCCACACCCGTGCCTGGAACTCCCTCCCTAAATGCAGTCACTCTGATCCCTCACTCCCAACAGTCAAATCCTTCCGGAAAACCTGAAAAACTCCTTCATTCATGGTTCCCCCTCGCTCCTCATCCCCACAGCCTTGTCACTGATGCTTCCTCTTCCGCTCAGGGCCCTCTTCTGCCCTGTAACTAAGCTAAGCGTGCTTGGGGGGATGTCTCCCTGTCTCTCCCTCTGTTCCCCTCTTGTCTAGATTGTAGTAGGGCAAGGACCGGTCTCTAATTATCATTGCACAGTGCCAGGCATATTGCAGGTACTATATAAAAAATATAAATCAAAGTTAATTTGGGGCGGAATCCAGAAAAACATTGTAATCGAGACCGGAAGAGTAAATGTTCCACTAGAGTCGGCACGGCTTAGACTGGGGTGGGGAATTCCCGGATCCGGCCCTTTGATCCAGCCCCTGCCCTCACGCGCTGAGGGAGTAATGAGAGGAGGGAGGCCGCAGAAGAGGGCTGGATCTCCCGCCCTCTCCCCACCATGATGTAGCCAGGGCTGCGGTCGGCCCAATCTCACCTCATCTGTGCCCAGGCAGTTGGATTTCCTCTTCCTGCCGGGCTGGGCAGCCACTGCTCTCCGGGCTGAGCCGTTCTGAAAGAGGGTGAGAGAGGAGTTAAACATGGTCTGGGGGGGTGACAGCCCCATAGAGAGAGACGCTGCCACCTCCCGACCCCCCAGGGGCAGGATGGAGTCAGGAAGGACCAGGCATGGAGCCCAGAGTTCTCCCACATCCACATTGCCCCTCCTCCCTGCTCCAGCCGCTCTTACCTGGGGGAACACAGAGGCCTGGGTGGTCTCAGTTGGGGCAGGAACTGGGGTTGCTGGGGAAACCACTTCCACCTTACGCTTCTGAAAAAGACCCAAGAAAATAGTACTTCCAGGCCGCAGTAATGCCATCCCCCCTCTTCTGAGGCCATCACAGCCGCCTCCCAACACACAGAGCTTTTCACAATGCAGAAACAGGGTCCCTCTGCCCATCACTGGGATGCAGGCCCTCTGGGGTGGGGGCCTGGGGGCTGTTTATACAGGGAGACCTCACCCAGGGCTGAGATGTAGCCCCTCTGCGGTGGGCATGGAACCCTTTGCCCAATGCCGAGACACAGTTCCTCTGGGGCGGAGGGGCTGCAGATCTTGCCTGCAGGGAACCAGGATCCCCTGACTAGTGCTAGGACGCAGCCTCTTCTGGGGTGGGCGATGATATCTTTGAGCAGTAGGGAAAGAATCCTGTAACCAGCTAAAGCAGCGCGAGTCTCTGGGCAGATAAAAGAGGCTATCCGAGCTGTAGTTGGGGCAGTGAGTCTGGTGATGTTTGTGGCCTGAGAGGGCTGTGTGTCATCTAGTGGCACTGCTAGCACTGGTGGGCAGAGGGGAGAGCGCCCCCTAGGAGATTGCCAGCCCAGGGTCCCTGCACACTCCCTGGAGACCTCCCTCGCAAGTCCAGACCCAGCCCGACCCCGCCCAGCTTGTGCGGCCTCAATGAGAACGTGCCGAGAAGACAAGACAACGGGCGTGCCGGGGTGGCCCGGGCGCCTGTTCGTACCGTCGTGCGATGGTTCGGCTGGACGCAGGAGCTGGAGGAGAGGGGTTGGTCGGGCGAGCCGGGAACAGCCTCTCTCTCTTTGGGTAGGTTAAAGCGGAGGGTAATCTGCACCGGGATGGGCAGGGTTTTACCGCTGGATGGAGCGGAAGCTGGTTGGAGAGACAGATCCAGGGTCTTCCTCTGAGTGGGGAGGAAACTGGGCATTACTAACGCATGGGGCAGAGCTGGCATTCGAGGGGGCATGTGGAAGGTGGGCGTCTGTCCCAGTTCATTGTGGGTGCGGCATTGTTAGCGGGTACATGGATCATGAGGAGTGAGCTGGGACCAGTACTAGAGCTCGTGGGGACCCTGCTCCTAAGATAATGGTTACTCTGCATCACAGCACTAAGTACAGTCTGGGCAGGAACCCATGCAGAGTCAGCCTGAGCAACCAGGGGGCACGAGCTTATCCTGCTGCTGTGAACACTCTGCCCCCAGTGCCCTTAAACCCCTGGATCATCCCCAACTGGCACACAGCTCGCCTTACCACGTCGCGCTCCGGGGAGCTAGGCCGAGAGCCAGGTAGCCCATTCTTGGTGGGTGTCTTAGCCTCCTTCTTGGGGAACTGGATTTTCTTCAGGTCCAGCCGGTCGTGGGTCACCCATTCGTCCAGGCGTTTGTTAACTGGGGAGGGGAGGGCCTGATTAGCATCCTTCTGCACAGGGAGCCCCTGAGATGGGAGCAGCAAGGAGCCCAGGTAACCCGCCTTGCATAGCCACAAGGATCACAGTCTCTCATAGAGCCCCCTGTGGCAAGATATGGGGCTAGACCCAACCAAATAGCTCCCTGCACACTTTTGGGATACAGCAGGACAGGAAAGGGGTTATAGAGGATTAACATTTCTAGCTATGGTCATGTAACTAACCTCCCACCAGGCCACGTGCGTCTCCACCAGGGCAGATGGCACGCCAACAGAACAGCGACCCCTAGCACAGTGCCAGCATCGACTAATTCCAAGGAGATGCTGCCTCCTCCTCTTCCTGAGTCCCTATTCAGACCCTGCAGTGCAGGGGGTTTCTGCTGTTGCTTGCTAGAGTTGGGACCTACCAAGCACCCCACGGTGGGGGATATCCTGTGTTCCTTTCCTCCACTCAACCCCATCCCCATGACATCCTGACACAGGGCCGTGCCAGGTTTCTCCCCCGTGCCTGGCTGCCGCCTCCTTACTCACAGTCGATGTAGTGAACGTAGAACAGCTTCCGTCCACTGATGTCCTTCACGCTGAGGATTTCGGCCAGAGCTGTGGAGCAGAAGGAAAAGAAAAAAGTCAGGGGAGGCCAGACGGCTTTAACTGCCATTCATAGCAGAGAACCAAGGAGGCTTGGCACCTAGCCTTTATAATGCCTACACAACCCAGGAGTCTTGACACCTAGATCTCTGCTCTAATTGCATTTCCCTCCCATGCAATGGCAAACAAGGGGTGAAGGGAAGTGACCACTGGACTCAGGACAGAGCAATGTCTAGGTGAGCCACAATCCATCCAAGAAAAGAATCCAGGAGTCCTGGCTTCCAGCCCGCTGTCTTAGCCATGAACTCACTGGGTGGCCTTGGGCAAGTCACTCTCAGCCTCAGTTCCCCATCTGTAAAATGGGAATGCATGTATCCTGGTCTCTCCCCATGCTCCCCTCCCACTTCCTTGCCCATCCTAGATTGTAAGGCCCTCAGGGCAAGGACCTGTCTCTAATCATGACTGTTCAGCACCAGGTGCATTGCTGGCGCTATGTAAATAATCAATGACAATAGTAACAAAGATGATAAAGCGTCTGAGGAAAGGTTGAAGAAGCTGGGTGTGTTAAGCCTGGAAAAGAAGAGCTAAGCAGAGGATGGGGCAGCTGATGTTTAATATTTAAAAGGCTTCCTCCCATAAAGCAGATGGAGAGCAATTGTTCTCCACTGTCACAGAAGTCATTTTATCAATGTCCTCTTAAGATGAGAGCAAGAGAGTGGTTGCTGTGCTGGTCTCAAATGTAAGAGTAGTATAAAGTAGTAAAATAATCTCTCTTATTGGACCAACTTCAGGGGGTGAGATTATGCCGAAGGGTCCTGTGTGGCCCCAAAGCTTGCATGTTCTCGCCAACTTTGTCTCCTCCTCTTCTTAAGTTGAGGAACCCAAAACTGGACGCTGTACTCCAGGTGAGGTCCGACAAGTGCAGAATGGAGTGGAATAATTACTTCTGCTGACTTGAAAACAATGCTTTTGGCTAATGCAGCCTAAAAACTGCATTTTTGCAGGCACACCCAATTGAAGCGGTGGGGTCTCTAAAGCCAGGGTGCAAGGATCTAGTCCCAGCTGGTGATGGCTTGCTGCACGGTCTTACTTAGGCTAGTTCTTCCTACATCTAAGAGTCAAGTTGTAGATCTGCTCCTGGTGGAGGTTTAGGATAGCTGGGCGGCAAGGACTAGGTAGGCACAGGGCACTCCTATCACCCACTGTGCCATCTGCAGGTAGAAGGGATTGTGTCGGCCGGGGGGACACACCCACATGGCACCGGCTGACACAGATGCTGGATCAAGTAGGAAGCAATGGAGCAAAAATCAGACGCCCCAACGCCCTGCCAGCACCCTTGCCCCAATGCTGTTTGTAGGCACCGACCCCGCAATGCGCTGCCCTGGGGCTTCGCAGAGGGCCAGAAAAGGGAGTGATCATTTGTGCCCGGGGCAGGCAGGGTCAGGAGAGAATGGGTCTGTCACTGAGGTCTGTGTCAACAACAGACCTCACTGGAGAAAGCAGCCATTGGGCAGGGCGAGCATGCGACCCCCACTGCCCCAACCCCTTCCCCCCCAAGGAACTGTGCCAATTACATTGATTCCGCCCCCAAACCCCACTCCTCCTTTCCCATTGGCCCCGCCCCTATTGCCTATTGGCCCCGCCCTATTGCCTATTACCACGACCCCAGTGTGCCTCCACCTCATTGGCCCCGCCCCTAATCATTGGCCCCGCCTCTGGGCTTTTGGAGTCGCTCCGTCCCCGTTAGCCCCTCCCGCCGTGGCCCCGCCCCTCACTCACGCCACTCGTCCTCGTTGTCCTGGTTGCGGCGCAGCACGGGCAGGCGGCAGCCCTCGGTCACCTCCCCCTGCGAGCGGACACAGAGTGGATTAGCTGGGATCCCGAACGGACCCGGCCCCGCCCCGCTAGACCCCACCCCGGGCCCTACTCACCACCTCCGCCATCTTGGATCGTCCCGTAAGCTGGGGGGGCCCTTCTCTTCCGGCCCCAAGCCGGGCCACTTCCGGGAAACACTAGTCCCCTTTCGGGCCCGGCGTAGACAACTTCCGCTAGCAACCGATTCTTTTCCGGTTCCGGGTTAGGACCCCTTCCGGGGCTTCCCACGGCGATTGCCTGAGTGGGGAAAAAGACTGGAGACGGCGCCACGTCTCCCGGGCTGGCTGGAGACGGCGATACTGTTAGGGCGAAGGCTGCAGCGTTGGCAGGGGCAGGAGGCAGACTCTGGCCGCCCGAAATGAGGAAGGAGTGCCCAAGCGGTAGTCACATGACGAAGGCGTGAGGCTAGGGTGTGTGACGTGAAGGAGTGTGACGTGGGAAACGGTCACGTGGGCAGCTTGGTATCTTCCCTCCCTGTGCTGGGGGTGGGGGCCTTGGCTTCGCTCCTTTTCTGCCCCCCCCCCCTTGCCTGCTCTTCTAAACAGCTTTGTCCCTTCTCTCTTCCTGTCCCCCCTCCCCCCCCATGCCTGGAACTCCTTCCCTGGATGTGTTTGCTCTGTCCCTCCCAGATCCCTCCTGAAAGCCTCTCTTTTCTGCTAGGCCTTCCCTAGTTATTCTCCAGTGAAACTGCATCTAGTTCCCTGTAACTAAGTGAAGCAGGTGCACCTGCAACTTCTCAACCTCATGAATGTATTCTTTATTGTATGTGTATATTTAGTTAAACTTATACCCCGCCCTGTCCAAAAAGCTCAGGGTGGCTTACAACAATACAAATATTCTATAGCTACAAACATTAATGTACAATATGCAAAGCCCTAGCCTCATTCAAAAGCCACCCACCTACACAGTTCCTATCCCCACCCACCAAATGTCTTTATAAACAAAAAGAGTCTTTCACCACCTGCACTCAAATGAACCTCGTGGGGAAGGGAGTGCCACAGCAACAGGGCAGCAATCGAGAGAGCCTCCCTGAACCAGACTAACAGGCAGTACCCACAGGGAGGCACTCCCAGCTGATCGCAGGGGCTGCAGTGGGGCATGGAAGGACGCATTCCTTCAGATATGTGGGGCCCAGATAGTTTCGGGCTTTAAAGGTCAAAACCAGCACCTTGAATTGTGCCCAGAAAGCTATAGGAAGCCAGTGCAGACTTCAGAGCACCGGTGTAATGTGCTCCCAGCGACTTGTCCCTGAAAGGAGGTGAGCCACTGCATTCTGCATCAGCTGCAGCTTCCGAACAGTCATCAAGGGCAGCCCCACGTAGAACGCACTGAAATAATCCAACCTCAAGGTGATGAAAACATGTACGACTGGTCAGAGAGAAAAGGCCACAGGCTCCTCACCAGATCGTGAAAAGCGCTCCTGGCCACTGCCGCAGCCTAACAATCCAGACTCAGCAAGGGATCCGAAAGCACTCCAAGGCTGTGAACCTGATTGACCAGACAGGGCCAGACTCTATCAACAACAGGAGTCCCAATCCCCTCCAAGTCACAAAACCGGCCAACCATCATCCCCTCAGTCTGGTCTGAATTCAGTTTCAATCGGCTCAGCCTCCTCCAGTCCCCGCCAGCCGCCAGGCATCAGGTAAGCACCAAGACTGCAGGGCCTGGGTCGGAGGAAAAGGAGAGGTAGAGCTGGGTGTCATCAGCACTTCATCCCAGACCTCTGAATGACCTCGCCCAGTGGCCTCATATACATGTGCAACAAGAGGGGAGACAATAGAACCCTGCGGGACTTCACAGGAGATCCCAAGAGGAGGATGAGCAATTGCCCATCACCACCCTCTGGGATCTCCCCAACAGGAAGGAGTGGAACCACTCAAGAGCAGACCCACACACCCCCACCAGCTCCCGCAGTCGTGTCAACAGCAACTCATGGTCAGCTATGTTAAAGACTGCTGCAAGACTCCATGGCCAAATCCTGCCGCTTCTCCCTCCACAACATTGCTAAGATCCACCCTTTTCTGTCTATCTTGGCCAAAACTCTCATCCATGCCCTAGTCATCTCACGCCTTGACTATTGTAACCACCTCCTCGCTGGCCTTCCCCGCTCTCACCTTTCTTCCCTCATCTCTGTTCAAAACTCTGCTGGCAGGATCATCCACCTAGCCTGTAGCTTTGACCATGTGCAGCCTCTCCTCTCCCCTCTCCACTGGCTCCCTCTTCCTGAATAAAAAATTGAATTGACTGCTGCAAGATATAACAGGGTACCCCTGTCAATCTCCAGGTGCAGGTCATCGACCAAGGCCAAAAGTAGTCTCCGTGCCATAACCAGGACAAAAGCCCACTGAAATGGATCCAGGAATCCAACGACTTCAAGATGAACCTGGAGCTGTTGGGCAACCGGCCGTTCAGTAACCTTCCCTAAAAAGGGTGGAAACGTTTGAAAAAGGGTGAAATCGAAGGAGGGCTGGCGGAGTCCCAGGAAATATTCCCACTAGGAGTGTGCACCCAGAAATATGAAAGGTCAGGAAAAGGCTGATATTGGCTATTTTAGGGTTAGAAATTCAAGCCAGAAAAACCTGGATAGTTTATTTGGCTTTTGTTAATGACTTTTATGCTCTGTTCCCTGCACTGGCTGTCTTATAGATTAAATCATAATAAGTCCTGTTCAGCTGTAGATAGGCAGGTTAGTCTTGTGATTCGATTACTAGCTGGAGACTAGGGATCATTTCCCTGTTCTGTGAAGCTGAGGGGGAGGGACTTATGAGGCAGGAGGTGTGGCTTGTGAGGCAGGTTTGGGCTCCGGCAATTCATTTTTTGTAAATTAAGCACTGGCTGGGAGTTCAGCTATGCGCACTGAACCAGGTGAGGGATGTTGCCTTTTGGAAGAGACTTTTGGAGTACCCTAAAACACTGAAAGAACTTGCTGAAGTGCTCTCAGAGCTTCTCAATTATATGCAAGAACTCTTGGAAAATAGGTCTAAAAGACTGGAAATGAGCAAAAATTGTCCCTTTTTTGGAAGAAGAAGAAAAAGGAGGATCAGAGGAATTACAGACAACTCAGCCTGTCTTCAGTCCCTGGGAAGATAAACAGATTATAAAACAGTCAATGGCTGTTTCTAGACAGGATCTGGACACACTTTCCCCTACATGCACAAGTCCCATGAACGAGCAGTGTGTGCGAGTACACGCAAATGATAGGCACATATGTGCGATTGCAGCCAATATGGTGGTGAGCTTGCGTAGCCCAGTGTTTAGAAGGGATTGGCAGCACTTAATGCCAAGTCACGCACTCATACCTCTCATCCTCTAATCTCTGAAATAAGGGACAGGGACTCTCAAAATGCGAGACATAATTTGCATAAAATGTGTGTATATATATATATATATATAATGTAAATTTGGCATAGTCTGTTGGGGTGTGGTAAAAGAAATGTTAAAAAAAAAAGTTCAGGGCTCTCCTATCCATACTCTCTTGTAAGCCAGACAACCTTTGCCCTGCCAGTCTCACTGTCCAAGCTCTATCACAGCACTTCCCTTAACTGCTTGGCCTGCACACCCCTGTGCCAAGTGAGTTTTACACTTTACACAGCCCCCATCCCCTTCTACCAGTAAAGCATTTCCCCCACTCCAGCCATTTCTCCTCCTGGGTGGATCCTCTGACAGATGAGCCTAAAGGAGAAGCTGGTCTGAAATGTTTTAAAAAGGAAACTAATTAAAGAAATTACAGTATCAGCCCCTGACAAGGTCCAGGTCTGAAGCCTTGCTCTGCTCATTTCTTTCTGAGGCTAGTGATGGATGCTAGTAACAACAACAAAAAGGGGGTTTTCAGGTATGTTAGAAGTACGAGGAAGAACTCCTATTTTGCTTCCATCTCTCCCAAAAGGGAAACAGTGTCCAACCTGGCAATAAGTGGCATAAATGATGAGGGGAAAAGGACTTCAGCTCAGGACAGATAAAGAGACGATCAGAGAATACCTAGCTACTCTAAATGAGTTCATGTTTTCCGGGCCGGATGAATGACACCTTGGGGTACTGAAGGAACTTGCTGATCTACTCTCAGAACCTCTCTTCTCTTTGAGAACTCTTGGAGAATGGGTGATGTGCTGAAAGACTGGAAACTGGTTAAAGGATAGGAAGCAAAGGGTCAGTTTTTGCAATGAAGAGAGAAGTAACTAGTGGAGTGCCCCGTGGATCTGTACTGGGACTGGTGTTGTTTAATATATTCATTCATGTTCTGGAAAAGGGAGTAAAGAGTGAGGCGATCAAATTTGCCGATGACACAAAGTTATTCAAGTTAGTTAATACCCAAGCAGACTCTGAAGAATTGCAAAAGGATCTTGCAAGACTGGGTGACTGGGCATCTAAATGGCAGATGAAATGTAATGTTGACAAGTGCAAAGTGATGCACGTACGGAAAAATAACCCAAACTTATGTACACAGCGCTGGGTTCTAAATTAGGGGTTCCCACTCGGGAAAAGGGTTTGGAGTCACTGTGGACAATACATTGAAATCTTCATCTCAGTGTGTGGCAGCCGTTTAAAAAGTGAACAGAATGTTAGAAATCGTTAGGGGGGGAGTGGGTGTGTGACTATGGAGACTCAGTGACCTCACCAAGGCTGTGGAACTCCCTTCTGGCAGAAGCTCGGGTGGCCCCGGACTTTTCAACGTCCATACAAGACCTGGCAATGCAAGACCTTGGTGGGGGAGATGGGTAAGGGGTGGGGGGCTGAAGGTTAGGAAGGAAGGGTTTTTTGTATTTTTGATGCTCCACCATGTGGATTCTTAAAGGGTATTTGATAATATATTTTGTATTTATTGTTATGTTACTGAATTTTTAATATTTTAAAAATTTGTAATGTAGCCCCTGTAAAAAAAAAAAAAGGCGGGAAAAACAGTTGAAGAAAAGGCGGTAAAAGCAGTTGGGGGGAAAAGGTGGGGGCCTCCACTCCGAAACAGAATGCAGACGAGCCAATCGGCTGGTTTGGAATGTTGAGAGCCCTCACGCTCTCAAGGGGAGGGCTCAAGGGGTCTGAGGAGAAACAAAGCGGGAAGAGGAGAAGGATGGGAGAGGCTGTGTTTCCCCCACTCTGCCCTGTGTTCTAGTACACTGCCAATGAAGTCTGGTATTCTGACCTGAGAGACTCTCCTTAGAGAGGAATTACCAGGGGAGAGTGATTCCCATCTAGAGGGGTCCTTAGTATCTCCCAAAACTTTGGGTTAGACATCATCAGATTCCCTCACATAAGTTTTGATGAGGGGATTTAAACGTATGTTGTCACATCTGTTTAACATAACTGGGACCCTGACCGGAAATGTCTAGGTCAGGGGGGTGGAGGCGGCCCAGGGCGATTGTTCTCCATATTACCCACAAAGAAATAAAAAAGGACCCACAACATTCCAGCGCACTATTTATCTATGTTACTGTCTCTTTACACGGTTCAGTTCCTGTTACTATTATTAAATAAAAGTTACATTTTGGAGGCAACGCTTTGAGATAGCCCCTCTATAATAAATAAATAAAAACCCATTTCGTTGACGCTACCACATCAAGGGGCACATCAACTGATGACAGCAAGTTCTCAGCCTGGTGCCGGGGTGAAGGGAGATCCCCTAACCATGTGTTTATAGTGACTGGCATCTCATCAGAAGGCACTGATGATGATTCCCTTATTTTGAATGTTCTTGAGAGAGTAAAGTTGTGCGGTAAAGCACCCGTATTCAAGGCTACCTATTTGATTTCTCCACTGAGATCCTTTGTTTTAATGGAATGTAAAGAGGCACTAGATCCCAACCAGGTACCTGAAATGGTGGCCATACCTGAGACAACAACTTTCTGGCCTGTGTTCTTACCTGGGCGCACATCAACAGTGAAAACTGAATCTGAGCCACCCAGTTCTTTTCAGGATAAGTTGTTGGCCTTCTTACAGCCAGAAGGGAAGTCTGCGGAGGATGTGAAAGCATTTGTGGTGCCTGAAAGTCCCACTTCCGACTCAGCTGATAACCGGTGTGCTGGGTGCCTTAACTCAATTGGTCCAAGAATGTGTAAACCCCCAGTACGAGGGGATTCATAATAGAAAGCTGTGAAGAATTGCTTGAAGAAGGCTTCTAGAAAAGATTGTTAAGCCTTGTTAAAGGTCACTTTAATTCTGAACCAGGGTAAAAAGTGTTAATCAAGCTCCCTTTACCAGGAGGGAGGACGGGGGAGTGAAAATTCTAAGGCAGCAGTTAGGGCCGTTGAGAGAAAGAAGCGGGGCTGGAAGACAGACCAAGAACAGGAAGATAAAAATAAACTGCTTGGGGTTATTCAATGGTAATGGTAAATGATTTTATTGTTAGCTCATAGCCAAAACAATAATACAAACTGTAGTAAGGCAAGACCGTAACAATAATACAAATTATTAGTAGTAAGTAGTAAACTTTTATTGTTTGGCCATTGGCCATAACAAATTCAATACAAGAGGAAATATAAAATATAACTATTAACATTAAACAGTTCAGAAAAAATAAAAAATACATTATAATTATTAAAAACCAACGAGTCCTAGTCAACTCATAGATATATATGTACACTTAAAATTATGATTTACCTTGCCCTTCCCGGGGCTTATGGCAACAACATTTATCCCCTGCATCTAACCTCTTTTCCTGGATAATATTATTCATTAATCATTAGCCCATAAATTGAAATCACCTTCAGCAGAGCAAGTCAAAAAGCATAAATCACATAGAAAAACATTCAGCACATAATCGGCCGGTAAGGCATCGCTGGATAATAAAGTGTAAACCGTACTGGCTAGTTGTAATACTAGATTTGTTACACAATTTATCAAAGCCAGAACATGTAGCTTCCATTACCCATCAGCTATTATTGTCAGCAATTACCAGACAGGGCACAGAAGATGTTTATTTATTTTATTTATTTATTTTAAAAATTTATACCCCGCCCCTCCTGCCACGCAGCCCGGGGCGGTTTCCAACATATTAAAATACAATAAAAACATTAAAATTCACATAAATATTATAAAATATTAAAACAGGACTAAATTCCAATATACCAGGTAGGTGTTTCAACTCTTTGCTTATAAAGAGCCATACATATGCAGAAGGCTGTTACTGCTCTAGAACAAGGAGACTCAGAACCGTCTAATAGATGCTGTAATAGAAGGTCATCACGCCATCTCCTGGATAGAAATTTAACATAAAGCCCAATATATTTCCCTCTCAAAATACTAAACGTTGGGCATTCCAGGAATGGGCATTCAGTGGTCTCTATGGTTGCCATGTCACAAGCAGGACATAATCTCTCCTCTTTTGGGACAACTGCCCTCTAGAATTGCTGATGGAAAACCACCACAGCGCATCAGGGCCAAAGCCTTTCTATGTGGTCAGTTTTGCCACTTACTGATGTATTGAGGGGGACAAAATTTGAGAATAGTAAGAATATAATCCAGAGCAATCCTCTGAGAGGACAGGGCAGCAAGTTCCCTCTGCTGTTCCTGATCATTTACCCTTCTCTTGATCAGTATTGCTGCCCCTTTATAGCCTAGTGGCAGTAAGAGCTCTTTTGAGAATCCTAATTGAAATAATTCTCGTTCCACTAGATCACACCAGTGCTCACTTGTATTAGAGCTGGCAATAAATGACAGAAGTGATGGATGGGGGGTGGATATTACCTCCCTTAACCAGAATTTAAGGATGGATATTAGTGCCTGAGATCTGATGGAACTCACTGCTGTTTCGGCCCTCAGGATTACCTGCGGGACACCTAAGATTGCACGGAGAAAGCTATTTTGTATGCTTTCAAACTTATCTAAAAAAGGAAGTCCCCAGATGGCAACAGCCTACAATAGTTGCGAGATAACTTTAGCATTAAAAAGGCACAAGGCTGGCCCTGTTAATTTCCCTCCATGAGAATAGAAAAAACTCACTATAGTATTAGTAGTTTTGCGGGCCAGTAACCTGGCTGCTTCAAAATGAGAAGTCCATTGGCAGGATGAAGAAAAAAACACCACCAAATATTTGAAAGCTCGCACCTGCTCTATAGTGATTCTATCAACAAGCCATCTAATATTGTCGATGAATATGGCCTACAACCAGGACCTTGGTCTTAGCATAATTAATGCTCAAGTTTTCCTGGTTGCAATAGAGAGAGAACTTGTATTCGTACTCCAATGGAGACCGACTTGGGTCACCGATAGCAAAACTCTGTCATCTGCATATAGCAGAATGGACAGTCTCCGTACACCCAACTTCGGGGCATGCATGTTTTTTTCTGCCATAAAAGGAATCAGGTCATTAACAAAAAGGTTAAACAATGCTGGGGCTAATATACAGCCCTGGCAAACGCCTCTAAAGAGGGGAATATCGCTAGTAAGTGGGCCGCTCCTGGCAGGATGGACCTGTAAAGAATTATTCTGATGAAGTTTAACTATCAAATATAACAAACGCCCATCAATAGTAGACCCCTTACGTTTCAGCCATAGGCGTTCCCTATCTATAGTGTCAAATGCTGCCCTGAGATCAACAAAGCAGCAAAACTGTGAAGTTTTCTTGAGGTGTGACATACTCGGAGATCAAATGTTTGAGTACATGGGCATGATCCAGCATGGATTGGCCTGCTCTAAATCCAGCTTGTTCAGGGGGGATGATACTATTATCATCCAACCAAGATTGGAGCTTAGAGAGAAGATATTTCGTATACAATTTCCCAACAATAGATAGCAAGCTAATTGGTCTATAATTTGAGGGGTCTCCCAAATCTCCTTTTTTGAAAATGGGCATTACCAAACTTTTAAACCATGGTTTGGGAATCATTCCTCTTGAATTAATGATCGTGAATAGAGGGGCCAACAGGGAAGCCCACCAGTTGGCATCAAGTTTTAACATTTCTGAGGGTATATATTCGATTCCAGGAGCTTTACCGTTCTTCAGCAGAGCTATAAGATCAAGTCGTTCCTCTGGTGTGACCGGCTGCCACTCTTGGAATCTGTTACGGGGCTGAAGCTCAATAACCCAAGGCAGATTGTTTGGTTTAGAGTACAAAACTTCAAAAGGCGCGGGGGGCTGAAGGTTAGGGAGGAAGGGTTTTTGTATTTTTGATGCTCCACCATGTGGATTCTTAAAGGTATTTGAGGATATATTTAGTATTTATTGTTATTTATGTTACTGTATTTTTAAAATGTGTAACGTAGCCCCTGTACAAACAACAAAGCGGGAAAAACAGTTGACTAAAAGGCGGTAAAAGCAGTTGGGGGGAAAAGGTGGGGGCCTCCACTCCGAAACAGAATGCAGACGAGCCAATCGGCTGGTTTGGGATGTTGAGAGCGTGAGGGAGGGGTCTGAGGAGAAACAAAGCGGGGGGAGGAGAAGGATGGGAGAGGCTGTGTTTCCCCCACTCTGCCCTGTGTTCTAGTACACTGCCAATGAAGTCTGGTATTCTGACCTGAGAGACTCTCCTTAGAGAGGAATTACCAGGGGAGAGTGATTCCCATCTAGAGGGGTCCTTAGTATCTCCCAAAACTTTGGGTTAGACATCATCAGATTCCCTCACATAAGTTTTGATGAGGGGATTTAAACGTATGTTGTCACATCTGTTTAACATAACTGGGACCCTGACCGGAAATGTCTAGGTCAGGGGGGTGGAGGCGGCCCAGGGCGATTGTTCTCCATATTACCCACAAAGAAATAAAAAAGGACCCACAACATTCCAGCGCACTATTTATCTATGTTACTGTCTCTTTACACGGTTCAGTTCCTGTTACTATTATTAAATAAAAGTTACATTTTGGAGGCAACGCTTTGAGATAGCCCCTCTATAATAAATAAATAAAAACCCATTTCTTTGACGCTACCACATCAAGGGGCACACCAACTGATGACAGCAAGTTCTCAGCCTGGTGCCGGGGTGAAGGGAGATCCCCTAACCATGTGTTTGTAGAGACTGGCATATCATCAGAAGGCACTGATGATGATTCCCTTATTTTGAGTGTTCTTGAGACAGTCAAGTTGTGCGGTAAAGCACCCGTATTCAAGGCTACCTATTTGGTTTTTCCACTGAGATCCTTTTTGTTTTAATGGAATGTAAAGAGGCACTAGATCCCAACCAGGTACCTGAAATGGTGGCCATTCCTGAGACAACAACTTTCTGGCCTGGGCGCACATCAATGGTGAAAACTGAATCTGAGCCACCCAGTTCTTTTCAGGATAAGTTGTTGGCCTTCTTACAGCAAGAAGGATGTGGATCCATCTCTGCCTGATCCATCTCTGGTTATTCCAGTCCTTAGCTGGGAGCAGACTTTAATTTATGTGTGGGAGGGGGGAAAGAGGGTTGGGTTTGCCATCTCTTGCTGTAAAATCCATCTGTAGAGGATGTGAAAGCATTTGTAGTGCCTGAAAGTCCCACTTCTGACTCCGTGTGCTGGGTGCCTTAACTCAGTTGATCAAAGAATGTGTAAACCCCCAGTACGAGGGGATTAATAATAGAAAGCTGTGAAGAATTGCTTGAAGAAGGCTTCTAGAAAAGATTGTTAAGCCTTGTTAAAGGTCACTTTAATTCTGAACCAGGGTAAAAAGTGTTACTCAAGCTCCCTTTCCCAGGAGGGAGGACGGGGGAGTGAAAATTCTAAGGCAGCAGTTAGGGCCGTTGAGAGAAAGAAGCGGGGCTGGAAGACAGACCAAGAACAGGAAGATAAAAATAAACTGCTTGGGGTTATTAAATGGTAATGGTAAATGATTTTATTGTTAGCTCGTAGCCAAAACAATAATACAAAGTGTAGTAAGGCAAGACCTTAACAATAATACAAATTATTATAAAAATAGGACCACATAACTGGTCATAAAATCCACAAAATAGAACCAAATATTTATCCAACGTCATTCATTAAACAATTTATTTCCCAGCTAGCTTTGCTACCTGCTTTTCCATAATTTAACGGTAGCCCTAGCAAACCGGGCTGCCGCCCTCATTGAGTCTTCCCTTTTATCTCCCAAAAGGGAGATCAGTAGTCTGTAATTTGACCAAACTGGATTTAACTTTAGGGTGTCAAAGACTTTAGCTCTCAAAAGGGCAGTATAGGACATAATGAATCAAGTCCTCTATCTCTGAAGATCCACAGAGGCGAGGCACCGTCTCTCTACCAAAGAGGTGCCCCTGTACCTTCCCACAAGGACCTCGGATGGCATGGTTTGGAGCCTAAGCGCCGTAAATGCTAACCTTGCTGAGGAATCCTGATAGATACGCAGCACCCTTCAAAACCGGCACCCATCATTTATCATTTAGAAAAGGGGGATATCTTTGAACTAATCGCCTGGGCCCTATCTTTTTGAAGTTCAGTATCACTAATCCTTCTTGCCTCATTAACTGATAAAACAGCTGGGGATTGAGGTGAAAATCCTAGCATAGTAAATGTGAGCCTTTCCACCAGGGGTCTCTCATGTCCCAAAAATGAGACACTTCACTCCCCCATCAATACATTCTGTCCCGCACACATCGATTTCAGCCAGAAAGATACGCGGAGGTTTGATGCTCTAGCCATCAGTGATTTACTACCAGTCTCTAATCTCAAAACCGCAGAGGCTACTGGTCTGGGGACCCCAAGGATGGTTCTCAAAAATTGCTTCTGTATTGGTTCTAACAGGTCTCTCACTGGGCGAGTTATTAAATGAAGGAAAATGAAACAAGGAAGAGTTGGTTAATGGTAGGATTAGTTAGTTTGAGGACGGCTAAGTGAGTTAGATAAACTTGGATGCATTTTATCTCCTCTATTTTCTTTCTGACCTCAAAGAATGTACCTTTATGATTTGGGCTATAGGGGACTATATAAGAGACCCGTGATTAATCTCCACCGGTTATGGTCCTATACCACCTATTATTAGAATATAATCAAATTCTATTGGTTATAACTGGAGGTGGTGATCCTTTATGTCCCACGCCTAGCTTGGCCTTAGGACAATAGTGGTAAGACGGGATAAGTGGTGATACTTAATGTTTCCTGGCAGAAAAGACTGGAATGGTGGCAGCAGATTTTTAAAGAAAAGCAAGTCCAACCATCCTAAGGAAGGCTTATTGGGAGAGATATATAAGCAGGAGGACTAACTGGATCATCACAAAATCTGAGAACCTTTTCGGGGTTAAAACCTACACCAGCAGGGGAAGAAGATTTTGATTCATGGATGGACCAGGCCACCCAGCTGGTAGATGAATAGCATTGTATTGAGAATATGAATATGAGAGTATGAAAAAAATGGCAAATAGTGGAGAGTTTGAGGTGACCAGATGCTGATGCTACCCATATCTTTCCAAGTACAAATCAAGGTGCTAGTTTTTGACCTTATAAAGTACTAAACAGCTTGGGCTCCAAGTATCTGAAATACCGTCTCTTCCCTCATGTCCCATTGCCGTTTCTGAGGGCAGCTGGGAGCAGCCTCTTGCAGGTACCATCTGCCCATGAAGTTTCTACAACAAGGGCCTGCAGAGAGACCTCCTCAGTGGCAGCCCCACAATTATACAACTCCCTCCCCATCTAAGCCTGAACCTGCTCATCTTCCAAAAAGGATGTAGGTCCTTTCTGTCTGGCCAGGCATCTGGCAGGCAGGGGTAGGGTTGGGTGGAATTACCAAAAGGGCTGCAGGGGGTTAAGGGGGTTTGAAAAGATATTTTTATTGATTGTAAGTCACCCTGAGCCATACGGGGAAGGGCAGCTGTAGCCAGGCATCTCCACCCAGAGCCTCTAGGAGCACTGGCATGGCACACACACAGGGAATTACCTCAGGCCCAGTACACAAAACATTCTCTGCTTTATCAGAGTCAATGCGTGAGTCCCTCCATTGTAAGGTATTTACAATGCGTTCATGACTTACAGGGTCCCAATCCTCGGTTAAGTAGCCCTGTGTAAGTCTTACAGCTTTGAGCAAATCTAGCTTCCAAACCTCCCCTTCCAGGCAGCCTGCCTGTTTGCAAGACTCTCCCACACCCGTGGGTTCACTGTTCAGAGTCCTTAATTAGACAGTTCATCACCATCCAACCCCAGCTGGGAGTTCCCACACCAAGTAACTCCTCATTGAAGGTCTCTATGCTGGGTTGGCTCAGTTTGTTAGGCTTCCTTGTCTAAGCAAAGCCTTTCCAGCCCAATACAGTCTGACTCCTGCAGCAGCAGCAAGCAGACTCTTCAGGTCCTCTCACCTCAGCTTGCTGCTGACTCTTCGGCTTCACCCTTGGAATGGCGCTGGCTCCGCGCTCACAAGGTTTGCCCCCCCCCCCAAGGGGCGGGCTTCGAAGATTCACGCGATGTGCTCCTGTGCTTGCGTCCCCAGCTGGTTGCTCAGCAACCCTCCTAAAGCGAGGCTCCCTCTCGCCTCGCTGCAGTGGCCGTCCCCTCTCTGTGTCTGAGAAGAGGGGGGGGGGGGTGCGACAATTTTCCCATCGCCGCTATTTGGCGGCGAAGGGGCCTATCCCCAGATTTGAGCCCCATAACAAGCCTAAGCAACTAATTTTGCTTCGTATACCTTCAGGGCAGGTTTCACATGACGCCTACCTCTTGACCTAAAGAATTTAAGAAAAACGGCACGAATGGCATTTGCAGCCTGCTTCACTGCCAATAAATGGGAAGACCACGACACATTATAAGCAAAGCCTACCCCTAAATATTCGAAGGATCTGACTTGTTCTAGTTTATGTTTTCCAAGCCACCAGTTTACTCATTTAAATCTAGAAAAGAAAATCATAATTTTGGTCTTATCATAACTTATGACTAATCCTGGGCTTGACATTGGTCTGTGAGCTGGGCTGCAGCCATACAGATACAAGCCTGTTCATATTGGAAATATCCCAGGCACTGGTGTAGCACTGCCGACAGGGTCTTGTTTTTGTGTACCTGGGAAGGAGCAAAGGGCAGCATGTTGGGAGGCTATTTCTGCGGCTGGTCTCTGGGACAGCATCCCTTGTCTCTCCCTCTGTTCCCCCTTCCCTGTCTCCCCTTCCCCTGTCTTTAGATTGTGAGCTCTCGGGCAGGGATCATGTCTATCTTATTCTTTGTAAAGAGGCAGGTACATCGCTGGCGCTATGCTTATGATAATAATCAGCAAAGTCTTTCAGCAAGCAATTCAGACCAATCCTACTAGTTGACAACACCACTGTGTCATCCGCATACATCAAGATGGAGACACGCCGGTCACCGATCTTTGGGGCCATTGTAATTCCCTGTATCCTGATGTTTATCCACTAAGTTGTTTACACACAGATTAAACAAGGTTGGGGCGAGTAGACACCCCTGTTGTATCCCCAGAGAGGTCTTGATGACATTTGACAGGGCCCTCTTTGTATTTATTCTGACTTGCAAAGTTGCATTAGTGTAAAAGGAAGGCATAAGCCCCAAAAAATCTCCTATCTATCTGCATGGAATCAAGCTTCTGCCACAACAACTCTCTATTTATCAGATCGAATACTGAACTAAAATCAATTAAGGCAGCATATAACGTCATTGTTTTCTCTTTATACTTTGCTATTAAGTGTGCTAGAACCAGACCCTATCCTATTGTACTTCTATCAGTACAAAACCCTGCCTGTTCTGCCAGGATATTATTGTCATAGATCCAGCGTGTCAAGTGATCAAGAAGTAATTTAGTGTACAATTTCGATATTATAGGGAGTAAGCTAATAGGCCTATAATTTTTAGGATCAAGGTGATCTCCCTTTTTATAAATAGGCACTACAATTTGAGTTTTCCAAAGGTCCAGGATATAATCATGGTAAACAGATCTGCCAAGGCTGGGGCCTGTCAGGGGGCGGGCATGGGGGGGAAGGCGGGGGCACACTAGAGAGGAAGGGGGGCCACCAAAGGTACCTGAGCACCCCGTGCACCTGCCTTCGGGTGCCGGGGGGTTCCCACCACCTGCAGTCCGGGGAGAGGAACAGGCACGAGGAGAAGTAGCAGAGGGAGGGATTCCTCCAAATGCTGCTGCAGAACGACGGAAAGGGGCGGAGCCACAGAGCGTGGCTCCTAGGCAAACCCCTACACCGGGAGGCGAGGGGGCGGGGCTAGGACCAACGCCGCGACGCTCGGCGCGCCTGCGGGCGCGGCAGGGGCGGAGCTAGCCCTATAACAAGGAGCGGCTGGAGAACTTCCATGCCGGCGATCAGTGTGCTGTGAAGCTGGCCCCAGAGTGCGAGTACAGGTCAAACCAAGGATTTAGAGATAGGGAGTGATTGCGGAGTGAGTGGTGAGTGCAAGGCGAGTGCAAGGTGAGTGTTGGTGGTACTGGGAGCGTGGGGTGAAGTTAGGGGCGGGTGGGTACGGACAAGGTGTGGGTGAGAGCACTATCCCTCCTGTCTCAAATCCCTCGGGGACCTCCACCATCCCGGGTGGAGTTGGCTGTGTCCTTCCCCCTTCCCAGGTGTTGGGGCTTCCCTTTCCTTCAGTAGCATCACGCTTACCCTACCTCTAGAGCACGCGTGGGTGAAGGTGTGTTTGAGAGGGCAGGGACCTGGTCCCCCTGCCACCTCCATAGTGGGCTGTGCACGCCTATCGTTGTCTCCCCTATGATGACACGGCCCGTTCCTTCGGGTACATATAGGGCCACCTACTAACCTGAGGGGAACCTTTTCCACTACGAGGTGTGTGCACCCCCTTCGTGGCAGGAGTCCCGTGCAAGGTGCGTGCAAGACGTGTCAGGTCTGTGGGCTTTTCCATTTCCCCATCCCTGATCCCTCACAGGGCCCACCAATCAGGAAGTAGTTTAAAATTTTTGCCTGGTAGAAAATCCTTGCCCGGGAGATTTTATGGCATCCAACACCTCCTCAGTTGTCACAGGAAACCAAGGTGGTAAATCTAAGAAACCATCTGGCAAAATTTGAACCCTAATAGGTCTACTTGCATTAAAGATCCTCATGAAATGCTGCACCCAGATGTTCTGCTCTGTTTTTGGTTCACATAGCCCACCCCCTCCATTCATTAAACCATTAATGAGCTTCCAAAATAACTGAGTTTTTTGCCTGCAGAGCATCCAATAGATGCTCCACTGTTTCTTATTAAAATTATATTTCTTTAAATGAAGCAAGTTTTTATATGCTTTATTATGCTCCTGATATCTTGTAATACCCTGCCCACTACAGCCCTTTTTCAGCTGTCTCGCAAGTCTTCTCATTTCTAGCTTTGCCTTTTAACAATCTGTATCCCACCAAGAAGCTCTCTCAATATTAGAGGGAGTTTTGCCTCCAGCTTTTTTTTGTAAGCACAGAATTTAAAAGGGCTAGCAAATTTTCCAATGCCCTAATAGCCTCATGTACATTATTAGTTTCCAGCATTATAACCCTAACGTTATGTGCATTTTCTGAAAGCAGAAGGGTTAGTTAGGGCAAAGTCACTAATCCTTGTGGACCATCTCACTCTACAAGGTCCTTCTAATTCTACATGACCTTCAGGTAGAGGTTCATTGTTTCTTTCCCAGTGGGGCAAATAGAGCTCCAAGTGAACAGGGTCACTATAAATCCTATCACCTAACCTGAATGTAATTACTCTATTAATTAAGAAGGGTGAGACCAATCCGTAATCTATAACACTATCTCCTCTAGTGTTGGTAAAGGTCAAATTCCCCTCATAATCTCCTAATGTATTACCATTCAGAATTTTAAGCACATTTTCCAAAACAAAAGTATAAAATAACTTCCCAGTTTTATTTATCACTTGGTCTTTGGATTCCCTTGAGCAGTTCCAGTCAATCTCAGACTCTTCTAAATTCCCTATTTTCATAGCTTTAAAAAAAGCCTGGCTATTAACTCCAATTCTCGCATTAAAATCTCCTAAAATCAGGAAATGATCGTACGGGAACTCATCAAGCACTAGACGCATAGATGCCTCCATGTTCCTCCAGTTATCGTTTATGTGCCCGTTTGGAGGGACATAAACATTAACTAACTGTATATTCTCTCTACTAGAAGGAAACTTGCATCTGAGGAACATTAAATCCCTATTAGAAGGATTTACACTTTCCACCTCTAGCTCTAACGAGGTTAAAATTGCCAAGCCCCACTTGACCGCCCTTTCATTCGTGGTCCTTAACGAAACAACACCAAGTTCTAAGTCCTTCAACTTCCAGTTCCTCTGATGCCCCTATCCAAGTTTCCTGGAAACAAATTACATCAAATTGTTGAAATACCCTAGTAGGTCCTTATCCCATTTTTTTGAGGCCCACCCTGCGATATTCCATGAAAGAATTTTCAAGTGTTGACACCTTTCAACGGTGGTATTATTCCCCAAAGGAACCTGCACCGGGGTTATCCATTCTATCATTTCTGGAGCAGGATCAGTCTGGCTCCAGTCTGGTCCCTTCCAGCTGGCTGCATGCCGGGGGTGTAGCTAGGTTGGAATGGGTCCAGGGACAAGAAATGGACTTGGCCCCATCCTGACAATGCTAAGAAGGGTTAGGACCCCACTTAAAGGGAGGGGGCGGGAACAATTACCTCAAACCTCCATAGGGGATGGGGTGCACCTGAATGTAGTGTGAGGAGAAGGGGTTAAAAAGAGCACCTTCCCCTCCCTTAACCACAGAGCAACCAAGCAGGATGTGCAGATCAACATCCTATCCATCCTCCCTGCCTGCCCCCACCCAACCCTCACAGACACATACACACACCCGGCATCCTCCGGCCTCCTTGGCCCAGACAGACACCCCACTTGCCCTATGGTAGCTCAAATGATAAAGCAATCCCAGCTGATGTCTTCCAGCCATGAGACAGGCCCGGCTGAGGTGGTCCGGCTGAGGTCTTCTGCCCATGAGGCTGGCCCGGCTGAGGTGGTCCGGCTGAGGTCTTCTGCCCATGAGGCAGACCCGGCTGAGGTGGTCCAGCTGAGGTCTTCTGCCCATGAGGCTGGCCCGGCTGAGGTGGTCCGGCTGAGGTCTTCTGCCCATGAGACAGGCCCGGCTGAGGTGGTCCGGCTGAGGTCTTCTGCCCATGAGGCTGGCCCGGCTGAGGTGGTCCGGCTGAGGTCTTCCAGCCAGGAGGCAGACTCGGCTGAGGTGGTCCGGCTGATGTCTTCTGGCCATGGGACAGACCTGGCTGAAGTGACCCAGTCAAAGTCTTCTGGCCATGAGGCAGTGTCACGGGGGTAAGGGGAACGAGAGGGAACAAACAGGGGTTCTAGCACACACTCTGGTCTTAAGGCTTGCAAGAAGGCTCTCATATGAAAAATTCCCGTCAGGATAGTATGTTGGCCCTTAGACTCCACAGGAATCAGGCCACTATCATCATTGAGTGCAGAGTCAAGTAAGACCCGAGATACTTTCACTCTCTCTAGCACTCTCTCTCACACAGGGTGCATGGCCCAGCGCGGGAGGAGTGGGGGGGGAGTGTGTCATGGGCCGCCCCGGGCATAGCACCAGTAGAGGTAGTTCCGTCCATGGCCCCTGACAGGCAGGCCTGGTTGAGGTGGTCTGGCTGAGGCCTTTGGGCAATGAGGTGGCCTGGTTTATGGCTTTCAGTGGAGAAGGCCCTTAGCCAGAATGGTCAATTGGAGGATATTTGCTCCTGCAATAGCGGGTGAAGAACCTGCAAACTGCAGCTCTGATGCCATGCTTATCGCGAGCCCTCAAGGTGTCGTTTAGTAATTTCAGAGTACCATAAGCGGCACTCCTCACAGCTGTGGAAGGGTCTTTCTGTGGGTTGTAAAGCACTGGGTGAGAGAGAGAGAGAGAGGTCTGTCTCTGGGGGGGCTCTACACGTTACGCTAGCCGCAGGGGAACTCAACCCCATGCTTGAAAATGTCATGCATGCTGTTCTGGGGTTAATGGCAGCATAACTGGGTCCTATTCAGGGATAGGAATGCTAATTTAGTATTAATACTAAAGCGCACTGAAGTAGGCCCTTCAGTATTAATACTAAGCATACTAAAGCAAGCAGCAGATACTAAAATTCTGTTTAGCATTTGAATTTGAAAAAGGCGCCTTCGCCATTTGCCATCTGCTGGGCTCTGTTCAGCTCGCTCTCCACTGCTCTGCGTCTTTCTCTTTCCCCACTTGTTAACTGAAGCCCGGTCAAGTTCTCCTGGACTCTGGCAGCGCTACTATTCACCCATTCTGCTGTCCCCCGGCTTCCCACTCCAGCCTGGGTTACTGCCAGCCCCCCTGGCCAGTCTCAGGCCCACCAAGCACCTTGCAACGGCCTCGTCTCACCTGCGCTGTGTCCTGAGATCAACTTTGCTTTCTGTTCTTCCCAGGTGCAGGTGAAGAGGGTGGCTGGATACAAGTTGATCTCAGGTTACAGTGCAGGTGAGATGAGGCAGCTGTGGGGTGTGGCCGGGGGAGGCAGGCAGAACGGGGTAAGAGAGCCAATTCCCATGTAAAGCACCCCACACACACACACACTAAAAGTCCCCAGCCCCTGGCATTCCCCCCCACCCCAGTGCCACCCCAGCCCCTCAACCCCCAGTGCCAGTCCCCCTTAACCATTGCCCCTCACCTAGGCTTCCCCTCAAAACAGCAAAAGGACGTGCCCATATTCCTCAGGTACAATAGTATCTGAGATAACCAGGGATACCCACAACCTTCTAGACACTGCAGTTCTTCTTGTAAACATAAAGAAGTCAAGGAGGTCTCTGGGTGATTACAATTCTTGAGCCAATATCTTAGACCAAGTTTTCTTCCCAGGCAGGAAATAGCCAATACCCCTGTCTCCGCTCTAACCACAGCAGCAGGGACACACTGTGGAAGCCCTAAAAGGCTCCTTAGAAATTTATTTTGGACAGCCTCTAATACTTGAAGGTTATTTGTTTAAATAATTTCAATACCGACAGTAAGTATCGATTGGCAGGGTGTAGGAATCCCGACCCAACAGCCCCAGATTCATCCTCCATTCCCAGATTGGAGCGACGTGCTCCAAGGCCCTCTCGGCAGCCTCCGGGGAAGAGGAGACAAGGAGAATTGGATGCTGTAGAGAGAGGTGTCGGAGAGAGGAGATGCCTTCCCCCAGGGAAAGGGTACGGGGCTCTATCCGTTCCCACTGGGCAATAGCAGCCCAACCTAATGGATGGAGCTCGGCAGAGGAGTCTCTGAGGACGGGACAGCTTGTTCCAGTTGCTCCCCTGCAGGGATCGAGGTTGGTTTACGAGGGGGGTTGGTGAAGAGCAGTGATGGGGCTTTCCCAGGACTCAGCGGTTGGGATTGACAGGGTTACTGCGCCATTTGTTAGCACCCAGCAACTGGGATTGACAGGGTCTCCCCTGGGGTTTGGACAGGGCGCCCAGACTCCCCCATTGGAGCTGAATCCCTAAATCCCCCGAGCGGCTCTTAAACGTTCTGCTCTGGAAGGACCTGAACGGGAGACAAGGAATCTGCCCTGGAGAGTGAGTGCTGGGCAGGTCGGCCTAGGAGAAGCTGGCAAGAGGACGAGGCTGCCACGGGGCCCTGGAGGGTTAAACCCTGGCTGGGGAGGCCAGTGAAGTTGCTGGATAATGGACGGGCAAGCTGAGCCCTAGAGCAGCAGGAGCTGGAAGGCTTAGCTCAGGCTGGATGAGAACTTGAGGGGGGAGGAGCTGAGGGAACCTCCACCGTAGGGAGAGTATTTCTGGCAGGCTGAGGAAAGAGCCTGGAAGCCGGAGGGGTCTGGGGAAAAGGCTTCAGGAAGGGGAAGAAATCCCCGTCAGGACCCCCTCCAAGCTAGGGGGCTGGGGGAGAGCCTGGAAGAACAGGCCTGGAATGAGGCCTAGTGGGGAGCGAGAGACCTTGGAGAGCGCGTGTGTGGGTGCTCACTCACCTCAGCCACCTCCTCTTCCTCCTCCACGCGTAGCAGGATGGGGACGAAGATGTAAACAGCTCGGTGCTCCAGCTCGGGCAACTCTTTGGCGTGACTCTCCACCAGGGCCCCAAAGTGGAGAAGGGCTCTAGAAAGAGGGGTTGGTTGTGCCTGGAGGATCTTCCTCTCTGCAGAGGCTGCCCAGGCAATGCAGAGAGATGCTGACCTTCCGTTGTCGATCTCCTCTGAACCCCACCTCTCTCTTACAGTGCGGAGCTGAACCCAAGCACAGGACTCTAGCCGAGGCTGAAGCACTGCTAGCCCCACAGCAATTCCATTCCATGTCTTAGCATACTAGATCGTAGGGCCAGACGGGACCTCTATGGGAAACCTCGTCCTTCCCCTTTATTTAATTGTAGTATGTAAAGCGATTTGAGTGCCACGGCATGGGGGGCTATATAAATAAAGAGGATGATTATTATTAATAAGCCAGCCCTGCCTGTCTTACTCTGTTTCTGTAAATCTTCCCAGATGCAACAGAATCCCATCAGTGGATTGTATGCAATAGCCCCCAGGTTCCCTTTCTGCAGTGTTATTGACAAGGCAGATGCCCCCCACGTGACAGATGTGCCTTGGACACAGCTTTCCTTCCTATGGGCAGGAGTTTACATTTGTTCTTTATTAGTGCTGATCCTTCATTAACAAGCCTTTCCTTTTGGAAGTGCACACAGCTGCAGAGTGAGTCTCCCCCTGATCTGGGGGGCTGTGTGTCCTGGTGTGTACCGGGTCCCCACAAGCGATGGGCTTCCTAGCATGGAGGCACTTACATGGTCAAAGAGATGGCGCAGGGTGGCAGCCAGGCTCCAGAATATGGTTGGGTCCGTCTCGGTGCTGATGTGTAGCCTGACCGTCCCTAGAAGTTCCAAGAGCTTTGGGATGACGTCTCCTGCCGCAGCCTTGACTCCCTCTGCGTCAGCATGAGCGCCTTGGGCCTCTCCATCTGCAAAAAAAGTATCAGCTTTTTCAGAACCTATCAGAGCCTGGCAATCCACGTCCCCAATATCCCTGCTTTCCAGCCAACCGGCCACCCTGGCAGTGCAGCTCCCTGAAGCTCCATGTTTTCGGGAGAGGGTTCCTGGCTGGGTCCCGTGGAAGGAGGGGCTGGGTACATCTGCATCGAGACTTTAGCCACCAGCGCTATTGCTGTGGGGATTTGGGGAGGAGGGGCCTTTGGGAGAGAATATTTGGGGAAGGGGGAAATCAAACCAAAATTTTCTCTTTCAAATCTGGGAAAGGAAAGAGTTTGGCATTTTGAAGATCCTTCTCTTTATGTTCCATTTAAGGCTGTTCTGAATATCTAAAAAAAAACAATTTGTGAGTATTTCCAAGGGTTTGAGGACCGGTCCCAAGTGTTCAGACCGGTCCGAGGACCCTCAGATAATACTCGCAAATTCCGAGGGGTGGGTGGCGAGGAGAGGCCAGAGACTAGAAGAGGCTTGAGGGGGTGGGAATGGGCCAGGGAAGTGGGGGTAGGAGCCTAGCGGGGGTTCAGGGGCAGAGTACTCACGCTCCGGAGGGCGTCCAGCGACATGTTGCTTCCTCCGGGGCCAGGTACGTGGGTGATGGGGTGGGGGGAATTGGGTTTGGTGGGGGGGGTTGGGATGAGATATTTTCCTCCTTTTATGTGTTGTTTTAGCTTTGATGTTTTTAGTGATTGTAAGCCACCCCAAGCTGCCTGTGGCAGGAGGGGGTGGGGTAGCAAGGTTTTTAAATAAATAAATAAATAAATAAAAAGAAAAGAGAATACTGAGCTTGTTCCGAAAGGCCAAATGGCTTCTTCTGAACATGCTCAGACCTTTCCAATGTTCTTCTGAGCATGCCCAGAACCAGCTGGTCACTCACCGCTTCAGCATCAGATACCAAATAGGTGAAGCCCTGGAGGCTGAGCGCCCGGATCACGGGGTTGGAGAACTTCAGCCAGGCACTTAACAGACCACTGGTGCGCCTTGGAGAGGTAGGCGGGGGGTGCCGTTCTTGAGGACCTGTCAAATAACCCAAGCAAGAAGAAACTCGTCAGGGTCTGGAGTCCAGGGACCCCATTCTGGGAAATTAAAATACTTGGATGTTTGTTACTTTTGAGTGCCAGAAGCCTCAAAAGTAAAATGGGGGAACTGGAGGACTTAGCATTAAGTGAGAACATTGACAGAATAGGTATCTCAGATACATGGTGGAATGAGGACAATCAATGTGTCACAGTGATACCAGGATACAAACTATATAGAAATGACCAAGTTAATTGTACGGGAGATGGAGTAGCCCTGTATGCTAAAGACATCATTGCGTCAAGCAGGATAAAAATGATCAATGGCACAAATTCCCCTGGAATCACTAAAGATAGAAATTCCATTATTTAAACCAGGGATTCTCAACCTGGTTGTAGGGCCCCCTAACCCCACACCCAAGAGCCCCCTGAGCTGCACGCTCCAGTAGCCCACAGGGCAAGGCGGATGCTGCAAACCCAGAACCTGAAATCGTGCTGCTTCCCACCCAGAACCGTCCAGTCATCCCCCAACCAGCCACGTCAGCTAATGGTCCCCACCTCAACGAAGAACACCATTGCTGTCACGCTCTCTCTGTTCCTCCAAAATATGTCAAGGAAGGATGTGGAGATCTTGTCCATCCTGGGGAAGGAGGCCTCGACAAAGATCCTGGAACACACAACAAGCCTTTGTTGGCTGTGGGGGGAAGGGCACAGCTCACAGCCGTGGGGGCAGAGATGCCCCAAGCCCCTGTGCTCTCCTTGCCCACAGCTGCTAAGGGAACACAGCTCTCCCCCTTACCTCACCAGGATGGCCAACCCCTGAGTGTGCTCCTCCCGATGGCACAACAGGTCCCAGCAGGGGTGGCTTCTCTCCGTCAATGCCAGGCAACTCGGAGCTGCATCCGACATAAGTGTCCGGATGCAGTCGAAGACCTCCCTAAAAGCAAGACAAAACCAGGGCTACTTACTGTGAGGTGTCATTTGCCACCAGGTGAGCACAGGACTCTGGAGGGGGAGTTGCAGGGGGAAGTAAACACTGGAACAGACCGTGCCAAGAGAGGTGCACGCCCCAGAGCAAGGGGGAAAGGCTGAAGCAATGGGACATGCACAGTCTCGGGGGGGAGGAGCCGAGGGGGCCCATGGGAACAACCTTCAAATAGGCTGTTCTAGGGAGGGGAGGAGATTGAGTGCTCTCTGTGGGCACAGAGGACAGGGTAAAGGGGGGGGGGGGAGAGAGGATGGGAGGGATGATCTCTTGAGGCGTCAATCTGGGAAGAGGAAGCCTGGCCCCAGGGAGACTCCATTCCAGCAGCCATGGTGCCATGGAGACAGGGGTAGTTCCACAGCCAGATGGGGCTGGGGAGAGCAGGGATCCCAACGGCAATGCTCACCTCACAGTCACGGACACCTCTTTGTTCGCAGCTTCAGCGCAGGCTCCAGGCTCCTCAAGGAGGGCAGTGTAATGTACCTGGCCCAGCAGGCCCAGGAGGAGCTGTGGAAAGCGGGCCCGGATTGTCTTCTCATATTCATGGGCCCCAAGGACCTTACATAGGCCTTGGGTCACCTGCAGCTAGGGAGAAAGAGAGACCCGATCAACTCCCAGAGCAGACGGGCAATGCACATCGGGTCAAACACGCTGGAGAGGGCCAGCTCCGAGCTCAGGGACAGCACAGCCTCTGTGAGTTGTCGTGTCTGCAGCAAGACTCCAAAGACCCGAAACCAACCGGACAAAGCCTGCAGGTGATGGCACTGCCATGCTGGTCCCTTCCCAAATACAGGGGCAGGGACTGGAACTGGGGAGGAGAGGGAGATCCGAGCGGGGCAGGCAAGGAGTTTTCAGCTTTGGTTCCTTTGGTGGTTAGAGACAAAGTGTCCCAGAAGAATTCACTTGATTGATGTTGGCCAGGAGGTCAGAGTAGATGATCTCAATGGGGAAGGGCTTCTCACCCCACAGACGGCTCATCACGGATGCTCCTTTCATTCCCCTTCAGGCCTGTAACTAAACTAAGCACGTGCACCTGCCACTTCTCTTTCTCTCTCTTGTCCATCCTGGATTGTAAGCCCCCTGGGGCAGGGACCTGTCTCTCATGAACATGCCTGATTCAGTACCAGGCACATTGCTGGCCCTATTGAAATAATGAATAATAATATAGAGGCAGTGGGCCGTGCTCAAGGTTCCTGTTCACAGTGGGATGTTGGCCCTGGCAACAGTCACTGCCTCTGCAGGGCCAAGGCTGAGCCCAGGATAATTGGTACCCAGGGAAGGACAGGACGGGTCATGGCTCCTTTACAATCTGGGCCCCAAATGCAACTGGGATGGACCTGCACTGTCTCTGGTCTCCATGGGAACCACTGGCAGAGCAAACAATGAGCTGCCGGACTGGGAACAGCTAGACATGGCAGCGGCAGCAGCAGCAGCAGGAGGAGAGCAGGGCTAGGAGAATAAGGCTGTTCAGAGTCACCTGCTGCATCAGAATCTGCTGATTTGGATTCTCCGGTTCTGTTACTGGGTTATTTGGGTATTATCGGTTATTTGATACTTTTCAGTATTTTGTGACCAAAACACCAAAGTAACCAAACCAGAATAAGCAAAGCAGAGATTCCTTTCAGGAAAGAAAGCAGGAAATGGAGAGCGGTTTGTATCCCTGCTGTCATTGAACCCGATTCCCTGCAGGTGAATGCACTGGATACAGATCCGCTGTGGCGATTATTCCATTCAGCTCCACTTTACCCCATCTGGGGAACTGGCTCAGCACTGGGGCTTCTCTCCTGCCCCTCAGGATCTTACCTCCTCCAGCCGGTCATTGAATTCTCATTTCAGCTCTCAGAGCAGATGGGCAACGCCCATGGGGTTGAACATGCCGGAGAAGGCCAGCTCTGAGCTCACGGACAGCACAGCCTCTGACAGTTGTCGAGGCTGCAGCAACACTCCAAAGATCTGAAACCAACCGGACAAAGTCTAGAGGTGATGGCACTGCCACGCCGGTCTCTTCCCAAATACAGGGGCAGGGACTGGAACTGGAACTGGGGAGGAGGGGGAGACCCGAGCTGGGGCAGGCAAGGAGTTTTCAGCTTTGGTTTCTTTGGTGTTTAGGGGCTAAAGTGCTTTTACAAAGTGTCCCAGAAGAATTCACTTGATTGATGTTGCTCAGG